>VCAZ01000016.1:6611049-6693549 GCA_005784505.1 Bagarius yarrelli
AGGCACAGCATGGAGTGTGTCATGTAGAATTCTTCTCTCGCGCTCCTTCGTCTTTAAAAGACAGATAAGAGGGCAGATAAAAAAAAAGTAAATTCAGTATGTATAAATAACTGCTAGCATTTGTTAGCATAGTAATCATTGTGCCTATAACATTTGTTTATTTTCCTTTGTTCTAATACAAAGAAAGGTTATGGGCTAAATTGACAATTTATCCAGGAATAAATTGGGCAGAACCTTTTAAATAGCCCATTTAGCTTAGCTGTACATCCTTTGGTGTCTTTGTATTTCTAAAACATCACACACTAGCATTGGGAATCTTTAGGTATTTTACAATCCGATCTGATTCTAATTTTGGGTGTCATGATCCGATTCCAAAATGATTCCTAATCTACACTTTTTTTCTAATTCCTCTGCTGTGTAAATCCATGTTTACATGTTCACATTTTGACCAGAATTGGAATTTCTATGCTTTTTGTTTAGAGTTGGAATTTCTGTATGACATCATCATCCATCTTAAAAAAGATAATTTGGTTTCATAAATTTTCTTTTATTAACAAAGGTTAGGATGAAGAAGCTCTGAATAAAACATGGAAATGTCAGATTATTATAACAATTATGAAAAACACCGTGGGGGCACACTGTACCCTGTCTAAAGCACCTGAAACAGTGTGCGAAACCTGGTGTTATCCACGACGGATTAATTCAATTTTTCAATTCAACTTTATTTGTATAGCACTTTTAACAACAGACAGCTCTACACAAAATGCAGTAACAGTAAAAAAAAGTGTACGTTTGTCCCTAATAAAGAAACAAAAACTCCCTGAGGTATAGTAGGAAGAAACCTCAAGAGGAACCAGATTAAATATGGAACCCACCCTCATCTGGGTGACACTGCGTGTTATTGTTAATTACAACATATTTTAATGATTAAATGTAATGGAAACTGTAGCCTTGGGTCAGTGGAATGTGTTGGACTGCTGTTTAGATGGTCATGGGTTTGATTCTCAACAACAGCAAACTGCCCCTTATGGGCCCCTGAGCAAGGCCCTTAACCCTCAACTGCCCGGTTAAATTAAAAACGAGATAAATGTAAGTCACACTTAATAAAAACGTCAGTCAAATGGTGGACATGTAAAATAAAATATTAATTTAAAATTTTTGTCTGCAGCTTGTCTTTGTCTGCACCAGAGGTCTCAATCACCGGAGTACTAGCGTTTGTGTAGTACGTCTGGTATCCTGTTTGTGTAGTACGTCCTGGATTACTGTGTACCAACAGCGATGATAACAATAATCTATCGTTAACATTTGCAATAATTGAATGCATTGGTATTAATTTTGATGTCAGCTGTATGTGATGCGTTAGGAAGATGAAAAAACCCCAGATGGTGAGCTTTTGCTGCTTTTTCTGGCACAATCTTGTCTTTTTCTGTAGTAAGTACGGTATCACTTCCTTTTCGGCTAGCTACATAGGCTAGCCACTAAGACTAATTCATTCGTGAAGTATTGTTCTGCTTATGGGACATACCAAGCAGTTTAATGTTCTGTCTGCTTTCCTGGTTTATGCTCATTGTTTCATTTTGGATTATTTGCCTGGTTATTTAGAGTTGTTTAGAGTTGGAATTTCTGTATGACATCATCGTCCATCTTAAAAAAGATAATTTGGTTTCATAAATTATTATTGTCGGATTACTGTGTAATTTACCTCTGCCTGTTCTCTACCTGCAAAATGGATTCCTTTCAGAACTCTGCTTTACAGTGTATGTGAATGTTATGTCTTGTATTATTTTTTTGGGGTTTTAGATCATATTGTATATTAAGTATGATTTTAATTTACTTTTACATGTTAAAGCTATTAAAGCACTGAAGTTAAAACCTTTTTTTTTAAATAACGACAATAACTTTTTCGAATTTTAACTATTGAGTGAATTTAGATTAAACCTTAAGTGTGTGTCCATTCAATGTTCCTTTTTCTGTCACATTCAAGTCTTCTTAAGGTGTGTCTTTCGCCCTGTTGTACCCTATATGACTGTGCTATGATTTATAAATATAAAGGGCTCGTATTTGTGATGATACACCAAAAAAACCTCCCCATCAACATTTATTTTACATTATTCCTATAACAACAACGACAG
The DNA here is from genome assembly GCA_005784505.1 of Bagarius yarrelli. Classification (NCBI taxonomy): domain Eukaryota; kingdom Metazoa; phylum Chordata; class Actinopteri; order Siluriformes; family Sisoridae; genus Bagarius; species Bagarius yarrelli. The sequence goes on from VCAZ01000016.1 coordinate 6,613,182, forward strand.
CGATGATATCAATAATCTATTGTTAACATTTGCAATAATTGAATGCATTGGTATTATTTTTGGATGTCAGCAAACCACTTGTCAGCTGTATGTGATGGGGAAGGAAGATGAAAAAACACCAGATGGTGAGCTTTTGCTGTTTTTGCAACTATTGCTGGCACCGCTGTGAAGGGTGATGTGGGGTTTTGGATGAGAGGACAGCAGTGTTGGGAGCGCTGTGTGTAAGGATTTGCCAGGGATTTTTTTCATAGTTCATTGGCATGGTAGCCACATTTTGGTGTTTTTTTTACCCGTGCCTTGCTGTTTCACTGTCGGTGGTATCAGACAGTACTTAGTTTAAGTAGCATTTAATTCAGCTCCTAAAATAGCAATGATATTTGATGATTGATATTTATGAATTAGCAGTTTTTCAGTTTTTTACTGTTGTTTTCAGGTCTGGCCAAATAATGACAGGGATGTGTTGTAGCATTATATGTTTTGCCTTTCAACCATCAGCAGCGCAAGGCATACAGTCATGCACATAAAGTTTTTCAAGTGCCTTGAAAAAGTATTAATACCCCTTGAAAAAATCTTTTTTACAGTTTGTCACCGTACAACCACAAACTTAAATGTATTTTATTGAGATTTTATGTAACAGACCAACACAAAGTAACACATCATTGTGAATTGGAATGAAAATGAAAATGTTTTTGAACATGTTTTTTTTTTTTATTTCAAGCAAATAAAAATCTAAAAAGTGTGGTGTGTATTTGTATTTAGCCCCCCTGCCATAAATACAGTGCCACCTTTCACTGCAATTACAGCTGCAAGTCCTTTGGGGTATGTCTCTACCAGCTTTGTGCACCTAGAGACTGAAATTTTACCTACTCTTCTTTGCAAAATAGCTCAAGTTCAGCCAGATTGGATAAAGAGCATCTGTGAACAGCAATTTTTAAGTCTTGCCACAGATACCCAAAGCAATTTAGGTCTGGACTTTGACTGGGCCAATCCAACACATAAATATTCTTTGATCCAAACCATTCCATTGTAGCTCTGGCTGTATGTTTAGGGTCATTGTCTTGCTGAAAGGTAAATTTCCCTCCCAGTCTCAAGTTTTTTGCAGCCTCCAACAGGATTGCCCTGTATTAAGCTCCATCCATCTTCCTATCAACTCTGACCAGCTTCCTCGTGCCTGCTGAATAAAGCAATCCACCAGCATGATGCTGCCACCACTACAGTCGGATGGTGTATTCGGGGTGATGAGCAGTGTTACTTTTCCACCACACATAGCCCATTGCATTTAGGCCAAAAAGTTAAACTTTGGTCTTATCTGACCAGAGCACCTTCTTCCATGTTTACTGTCTTCCCTTCATAGCTTGTGGCAAACTGCAAACGGGAGTTTTTATATCGTTCTATCAACACTGGCTTTCTCCATGGCCAGATTTGATTGTTGAGTACACGACTTCTCTGACTAGCCCTCTCTTGGTCGGTCTGTCAGTTTAGGTGGACGGCCATGTTTTTCTACGGTTGTGTCATACTTCTTTTTTTTTTGGCTGATGAATTAAACATTGCTCCTTGAGATGTTCAAAGCTTGGGATATTTTTTTATAACCTAACCCTGCTTTAAACCTCTCCACAACTTGATCCCTGACCTGTCTGGTGAGTTCCTTGGTCTTCATGATGCTGTTTGTTCACTAGTGTTCTCTAATAAACCTTCTAAGGCCTTCACAGAACAGGTGTATTTATACTGAGACTAAATTACACACAGATTGACTCTATTAACTAATTAGGTGACATCTAAAGGCAATCGATTGCACTGGATTTTATTTAGGGGTATCAGGAGTACAGAGGGCAGAATACAAATGCACACCACACTTTTCAGATTATTATTTACTTAAAATTTTAAAAACAGTATTTCATTTTCATCTACTTCACCATGATGTGCTACTTTGTGTTAGTCTATTACATAAAATCTCAATAAAATACATTAAAGTTTGTGGTTTTAAGATGACAAAATGTGAGAAACTTAAAGAAATATATAAATACTTTTTCAAGGCACTGTATGTTTATATCAGACATCAGAAAAAGGAAAATGTTACCTCAGCGATTTAGAATCATCAAATGCCTTGCATTATGATCAGACTGAGCAAAAAAACATCTCCAAGCAACCCATCGAACACAAAGCAGAAAAGCTACCAAGGCAGCTATCTTTAAAAATGCTGCTGCTGTCAGTGAAAAACAGAAATTTAAGATTACAGCAAGCATCAACTGACTAAAACAAAACGGTAGGTGATCTGTAATATCATAAAGAAAATGATATACCATCTGATAAATCTCCATTTCTGTTGCAATTTGTAGCGTTCGGATTTGGTGTCAACAGCATAAATCCATGGTCCCAGTCTGCCTCGTGTGAATATTTCAGTCTGCTGCTGGTACTGTAATTGTCTTGGAAATGGCACAATTTGGGCTTATTATTACTAATTGAACATCATTTGAATGCCAAGGACTATCTGAGTATTGTTGCTCAAATCCATCTATTTATGACCACAATTTTTCCACTTCCTAATGGCTAATTCCAGCATGATAATGTGTCATGTCACAAAGCAGAAGGTTTCTCTTACCGGTTCTATTACCATCACAATATGTTCAGGGTATTTCAGTGGCCTCCACAGTCACCACATCTGAATCAAATTAATCAGCGTTCTGTAATATGGGATTTGCATCATGAACACGCAGCTGCCAAATTTTCAGCAAATATGTGCTACTGTCATGTCTACTAGGATTTCAAAGAAATGTTCCCAAAACTCCTCTATAATACCCATGATATAAAGAAACCTTCTAATAAAACTAGTATTGGGACACCATCACATCAATATGTGTTTTTGAACATTCTATTCTAGATTTAGTCATTTTAGTTACTTCTGAAACTGCTTTCCAGAATAAGACTTACTCAGTCTTATTTAGCCACAAAATGATTAGTCAGATGAGCCTTCAGTTTTGGGTGAGTCTGGAGTAGACTTGCTAGTTCATTTCAAAGGTGTTCAATGGATTTAAGGTCAGGACTCTGTGAGGGACACTCAAGCTGTTTTTACACCATCCTTGGCAACCAATGTCTTCATGAAGTTTGTTTTGTGCAATGGTGGATGGAGGTTTGATTACTAGTACCACCAAGTTTCCACTGCTGGGCCCCTGAGCAAGGTAGTAAATGTAGATGTAATGGGACATTGTCATGCTCTTTTTGTTATAGTAAAGAAATAGACAGATTGTTATATCTGGATATAGATAGATAGATAGATAGATAGATAGATAGATAGATAGATAGATAGATAGATAGATAGATAGATAGATAGATGGATAGATGGATGGATGGATGGATGGATGGATGGATGGATGGATGGATGGATAAATAGATGGATAAATAGATGGATGGATGTTTTATTATGGAATAAATGGAAGGATGGATGGATGAATGATGGATGGATGGATGGATGGATGGATGGATGGATGGATGGATGGATGAATGGATGGATGGACGGACGGACAGGTGTGTTATTATAGAATAAACGGATGGATAAATGGATGGATGGATGGATGGATGGATGGATAGACGGACGGATGGATGTTTTATTATGGGAAATTCACAGATTTCAACAGCTCAAACGTAAGCAACAAGAACATGTACTTAACACTAAAAAAATGGTAAAAATTCTGTTTCTCCTTTTGGAACTAAAAAAACGCATGGCATTGGGGGGGGCGACTCCTCAGTCTGTCAGTGGAGCAGGGTAGTGATGGCAGCCTGTCACTAAAGCTGCTCCTCTGCCTGGAGCAGATGCTGTGCAGTGGATGCAGTGGATTCTCCATGATTAATAGGAGCCTGTTCAGCGCCTGTCGCTTTGCCAAGGATATCAGTCTTTTCACCTCTGTGCCCACAACAGAGCACGACTTCCTCATCAGCTTGTTCAGAAGTGAGGCATACAAGTTTGCATCTCCTTGATGATGCCTCACTAGCACACTACTGCATAGAAGACAGAACAACAGTGTGATAGGACCTCCTCTTCTGCACAGAGCGTTAGCAATTCAGCCTAGTTTATCATCCAGCTACACCCCCACGTATTTTGAAGACTTTACAAACGCCGCACTGTTATTGTTAATTGTTACAGGTTCTGGTTGAGGCCCAAAGTCCACACCATCTCCTTGGTCCTGGTAGTGTTGAGGTGCAGGTGGTTGAAGTTGCACCATGCAATGAAGTCATTGATCAATTTTCTGTATTCCTCTTCCTGTCCACTCTTGATACAACCCACAATAGCAGTGTTATCCACAACTTTTGCACACGGCAAAACTGAAATATACTAGAGCTATACTGGAAGTCCGATGTGTACAGGACCAGCGACAACAGTATTCCCCAACAGTCCCTGGCAGTATTCTCATACTGTTGACCACTGTTTCAGTCCTGCAGTCCCCCAGTCACACATACTGAGGTCAGCTTGACAGGTAGTCCGTAATCTATGCACCAGATGTGAGCACCTCCCGTCTCTATCAGTTTATCTGTAAAAAGAAGTGTCTGGATGGTGCTGAATGTGCTGGAGAAGTCCAAAAAAGTAATTACCCAGGTGAGAGAGGCATAAGTGAAGCATGTAGGTGATGGCATCCTCCACCTACCCGCTTCTGGTATGCCAACTGAAAAGGGTCAAGGGCTTGGTGGATCTGTGGCCTCATGCTTTGTAGTAGCAACCACTCAATGATCCTTATTACCTGATGTAATAATGTAGTCCTGCAACATACAATACATTGTAGACAACTGTTGTGTAGTTTGGGGAAGACACACTGCCATGTCTTAACTACTGTCCCAAAAATGAAACCTGGAACGTTGTGTATGTTTTGTCATTGGCCAGTTTTCCGCAAAGGCTTTGCAGAGACCGGCTTTCACTTACAAGCCCTCAGTCTCTATTACAGACCCTATTCCAGCCACCAAACTGGTGGATCGTGTGATTATAAATCTTTTTTTACATGAGATACATTAAAAACGTCGATCCATTTCCATGAATTTACAACTGTTGCACAATAGCAAACCTGTGTGGCAGTAAGAAATGTAACAGATTTGGGTAGTGATGTGCTGTTCACAGCAAGAAATCATGCAAGCCTTTCAGTTCATTTCTGCATTCATAAAACATTAGCAAGTAAATGGGACCTGATGATAAACTGAGAATATAATGACGTGCTAAATATGCTGTGCTCTAATTTTTCCCATTTTGATCGCACACATTAGCAATCAGCAAACTCTCTTTCTCTCCATTCATCTCTCTTTCTTTCTTTCTTTCTCTTTATTGATTATTCTTTTTTTCTTTCTGCAATGCTTGCAGGATGATGAGAAAGATTTTGGTATTTAAAAGCCTTAGATTAAAGACTATATGTTATATTTGCTATAGAAATGCAGCAATAGCTTTTAAGCCACTTTCTGTCCAGGAGTCCAGAAATGTCATCACTGTAAAAGTGGTTTAACTAGATTCTATAGCAGGTGGGTGGTGTATAGTTCAAGCTAAAAATATCTACTATGTTTGTGCTTATAAATATAAATAAAATCTGAAGTTTACCAGGGGTTAATTGTGTCAGGAGCATGCATGTAAAATTGCTAAAATGAGTTACGGAATTTTTTTGGATTAATTAATGGGTGTTGCTGCTGCATCACACAACTGAGGCAAATATGTAAAATATGCACAATTTTTATTTAAAAAAATCCACAAATATTCCCTCGCCATTTATCTATTATTAATCTTTTTTTTTATAGCCAAACATACTGTACATTTCTGGTTATACTGTGCATTTGCACTAATAATACAATGCAATAGGTTGATAATTAACAAATAAATAAAAAAAAAGAATTTGACAAAATACCTTACAAAAAAAATCTATAAAATCTTTTAATTTTAAATAGAATCCCATTGTTTAAATGTAGCACCATCCTGAATTTACTCAATTCGTTTACACACGATTGATTCTTTATACCGTGTGTTCTTACCTGGATGAGCAACAAAGGTTTTATAAATAGTTCATGATGATATTTTTGCTTTTATATGAACAGTTTTTCATTAAAAAATCTTCTCGGCTTTATTTGCTTATCTAGCGTTTGAGCCATGTTGAGCTTTATAAAATATTGAGCTAAAGAATTCTGTCTTTATACTTAACTAGTTACTAAAAATGGTAGCTTTTAAAGAACAGTTCTAAATATTAATTAATATAAAATATTAGATAAAATTAATACACTGTTTAATCACATATAAGACATAAATCACAATTAATGTTTTATATGTAGGTATGCATGTTTTTATGTATGTATGTATGTATGTATGTTGCATATATCAGGTACTCTAAAAACCACAACAAATTTCTTGTGTGTCTACAGATACTTGGCGAATAAAATCGAATTCTAATTCTGATTCTGATAAATATTTTTATACCCTCACTTAATTCATTATGTTGCCATTGTAAGTATCTGTAAATGTTTCAAGTGACTTATCGTATAGTACATTTAATGCACAATTACCTATTAAAATAAATATCAAAAATTTCTTATGCCACTTTTGTACACTTTTGTCCTGACATACAGTATTTCTAAAAAGCTGTAAACAGTCAGGAAGTGGTACAGTGGAAGATATTGCACATTTTCAGTAATATATTATTATAAATATAATGTACAAACATTACACGATTCTGATATCAGTACAGTTCAGTAAGTGAAATCAGTGATAAGTGATCGTGTTAAAATTAGATCATTTGATAATTTCACAAATGTAAAAAATTAATTGACTTTTTTTAAAATATGTAATTCTTTATTCTTTAAAATATGTCCGCAAATACAATTCTATAACAATCCCATTGATATTATCTTACATATTCTTTGTATCGCAAATCTATTCAAAAAATATTCATAGCACCCCAGGGTATCCACAGAGCCATAATTGTCCAAGAATCCCGTGTAGAACCACAAGAAACTGATGCAGGTGATGGCGCATCCATGTAAATGATTAGAGCCCAGATGCTTGATGGCATGTTTTATTCATATGCAAAGTGCATTTGAAATGTAAAGCACTTTGGTATCTATAGTCCATTGCAGGGAAAGGAATCCAGTGTATAAAAGAGATCAGATTTGGTGGATGGGTGAAATGTTTCAGCCAGATGGCGCTTCATTCGTTGGATTTTTGGCTTTAATCTTCGCGGCGGAATCGTACACAAATCATCAAATAAATGCAACAAACGTTGTTTTATGTTCATGTCAGAAGTGCTTCAGAATAAAGCGCTTTGAGCTTCTGAAAGCCCGGAACTCTGCAGCAATTGCATGGGTTTCTAAAAAGACATTATTGGACATCATTGGTCCAAACATGTCCAAATTTAGAGGCTTTAATACATATTAAATTACTTGCTTTTAAATTGACATGATGTTATATTTTTAGATTCAATTCAACACATATCTAATCTAAGATTGATATTAGATTGGATAATTAAAAAACATTTTAAAATTCAAGACATTACACACACACACACCAACTGGGTGTGTGTGAAACACTGGAATTTTCTCAAGTTATGTGAAAGTATGAAAATATAAAATGTCAGCAGTAGCAGCTGGTGCAGTGGGGACTGATACACCTCTTAATACCACCACTATCACGTTGCAGTTATAGAAACCATCAATACTATACAAAAACGCAATATAACACAGCGTGGCATTATAGAGAGACATTTCACATATGATGAAAACCATTTTTATTAAAGCAAGAAATCCCGCTAAGACAACTCTGAAATACAACCACAACTGTACCAGTAGTTCAGAATCAATATTTATCTTAATATTAATATAACATCACAAAAACATAAAAAATTCTATCAAATATATAATACATTAAAGGCTGGCAACCAGAGTTCCTGGTCGTAGGACCTGGCCTGAAAGTGGTGAACAAACTCTTTTCCAGACAAGCTAGTTATTCAGGGTTAGCCGACCTCTCCGCACAATGTCCAACTTTTCCAGAAAAGTCTGCCTTAAAAAAGTAGATCTTCGTCAGCCATTGTGGCGTAAAAATTCTAATTCAAATCTACAGACGTGTTTTGCTAGTCTGTGCTAGGCTGTAAGAATTTAATCTGATCAACCAATCAGAGAACAAAAAAATGCTGGTGACATCGTGCGCCAGCTAGCGTCCTTTGGGAGGCAATTTTTAAAAATCTGATCGGTTAAAGAAACAGTTTTTAATAATATTAACCAATTATTAATCTGCCACTGCTAATATAGTTTAAGTTACATGAGCAGCACTACGGATTCTGAAAGCTTTGGCAGATTAAATTAACATGGCAGCACATAGAAACTCAAATCAGATTTGATTGGACAAAAAAATCTAACATTTACATACACGTACTGGAAGCAGTACAGCAAGAAAAACGCTACAAAATAAAGAAAATAAACTGTTGGGAATAAATTTAATTTAATACAATTTAATGGAACAAATATTAGAATGGTATTATTAAATATTAGAATTGTAGGTTGTAAATGTAGGTCAGCTTCTGATAGTGTTTAGGCAGCAGAGAAGACCTTGCTGGCCCTGACTGCACACCACTGAGTGTCAGGTATGTGTGGAACATTACCTCACCATGCCACCAGAGGGAAACCATGGAGGTTTGAAAGTGTCTTCTTTTGCGATTTCCTGTCCGAAATCACATACTACTTACTGATCTACTTTCTTACTGATGGTGGTTTCTATGTCATATGTTTGCGGGTATGAACATAGAAATAAATTCAGACGTGTTGCAGACGCCATGTTGATATTGTCACATGACATATAGTGTCACAGCAGCACGAATTTAAGCGCAATAAATACCATTGTTTCAGTCTGTCTTTGTCAAGATTCTGTCATTCTACTTTATAATATATTCACATTATCATAATTAGCCACCGTTTGTTTGTATGATTACTTGTTTGGATATGTGAATATTCTGTTATCTATAATTAAACATTTTCTACACTTTTATCCCCTATAATTAACACATAGATACGCTCCGTATATGGACATTTTTTAGCAATTTGTACCCAATCCATCACAAAGAAACAATGAGGTAAACAGGAGGTCATGACAAAGCAGACATTTTGTTGTTGTCTCTTCAAAGCGAGACGAGTCCAGAATGTCACATGTGTTTTCATCTTGGCACAGTGGCAAGACTAAAGCATCTTCAGAACCTCAGTTCTGTGTGTGCACATGTTTGGGAAAGAGAGAAAGAACGAGCCTATGTTTCTGTAATCTTTTCTGCTTTTAATCACCCAAATATTTTTTTTTAAAGTAGAAGAAAAACCCTGAAAGTGAGTGTAAGTGTAATTTAAGTCTTAAAACAGCAAAACACAATCGGCATAAAAAATTTCAAGATCTTAATAAATTCGATAAAGATTCATTTAAACACCTGAAACAATGCAAGTTTTATTTATTATTATCATTTAATTAATTTATTTATTTATTTTAGTCTGGTGTTAAAAGGTGTCTGCAAATCTGTTGTTTTTGTAAGAACTTACACAGCAATTGTTGTCGCGAATTAATTAAACAAATTTAATGAACAAGAAATGTAACTGGAATCGGATAAAATGTTTATCAGTTCATTCTTTATTTACAACCAAATTGGGGGTTTTTTTAAACCAAAAAACTAATTGGACTAAAAAAAGTGTATGTAACAAATCAGGTAATATATACACAATTTATAACTTATACATGGAATTAATTTATAGACGCTTAACACAAAATATTTAAAAAAATAAACATCTGTAATCATTGAGGACCAATAAAACTGTTATGGGCAGCGTTTGTGGGCACGTCATTATGGGCAGCATGGTGGATTAGTGGTTAGTACTATTGCCTTACAACAAGAAGGACCCGGGTTTGATTCCTGGGCAGGAGTCCCCGTGCTTGAGTGGTTTTTAATCCAAGTACTCCAGACGAAATTGCCCATAGGAGTGAGTGTAAGTGTGTGTGTAGCCCTGTGATGGACTGGTAACCTGTCCAGGGTGTCCCCCTCCTGCCTTTTGCCCTTTCAGAGACGGCTGGGATAGACTCCAGCAGATTCCCATTAACCCGAATTAGGGAATAAGCAGGTATAGAAAATAAATTATAACATTATTACATTTTGGTTTGTGTGTTTTTGTTCCTCACCAGGAACGTAGCAAGCTATTCAGTCAGAATGGAGCTTAGCAGTACATCTGGTCCATTATTTAAAAATAATGACAAGTTTCATTCTTTTTTTTTTCACAAAATCTAAAAAAGAATACCAACCACCAAGTCAGTCTAGGTATTCTGGGACACATCATTTTCTCGTATTGTATGAATTTAGTCTATTCCTATAAATAGTAGCAGCCGTAATTTTGCTTTGGAGTTTAACAATGAGCTTCAACGATTGAAGTGCGGTACGTTTGCTAAATATCCGTACAAAGCAAAGCCATCCTGCTGTGTGCGAATCTGATTGTGTAGCCTTAAATTATAAATTATTCAGCATGGAAAGCATATGATAATTAAAAATCTCTTGACCACAAAGGCAAGCTTACTTCAGTGAAAATATGTGTCTGTGTGTGTGTTTGTGTGTGTGTGTGTGTGTGTGTGTGTGTGGTTTATGGTATATTGTTGCTCTATTTACAACTTCAGTTAATGGCTGCTTGGAAACTTTCTTCATCTTCCACCCTTCAAATGCTTTAAGATGTGCTACACTCCTCAGAGGCGCCTCATTATTTTGTGCATGTGTGATAGTTTTACCATCCCACCCCCTTTTTATTAGGGCAGCAAAAAATATAATTAAATTTGTGGCAACTAATTAAACAGAGATAAGCTCCTGGGACATCATCTGTTATGGTGGGTCTGGAAGAACTCGATTGTCCTGCACAGAGCTATACCTCATCCCTCATTTAACACCTTTGGGATAAGCAAGTCAGACGGTCTGTGCTGATTGAAATTAAAGAGGAGCGAATCAGGGTTTATCTGGGTTACACATATACACCACGGGGAAGTGGTGGCTCATGGTTAAGGTGTTGGTCTACCAACCTGAAGATTGTGGGTTTGATTTTCATCTCCACCAAGCCATCACTGTCTGGGCCCATAACCAAGGCCCTCAACCCCCAATTGCTCAGTTGTATAAATGAGATAATTGAAGTCACTCTGGGTAAAGGTGTCCACCAAATGCTGTAATTGTAATTTACTGACATTAAAGTAGCTAGAAACATGATCCTTTATGGGGAAGTGGTAGCACAGTGGTTAAGGTGTTGGACTACCAACTTGAAGACCCAGGTTCAATTCGCAGCACCACCCAGCCATCATTGTTGGGCCCTCGGGCAAGGCCCTAAACCCCTAATTGCTCAGTTGTATAACAAGGAATATTGTAAGTTGCTCTGGATAAGGGCATCTGCCAAATGCTGTAAATATTCTTCTTCATTTATTTGGATCAGTTGAGGTCTACGGTATCTTATTGCTAACAACAGCACAGATAAATACAGTCATACACCATTACGTTGCTCTAAGTTGCTGTTGGTTAGTAACTGTAGACACAAGTAGCTGACTGAGATGTTTAGGAAACTTACTGCATGGTCAGAAACATCAGACTCAAAATTCCAAGTATCGATTTATCTGAACCAGAGGATCAAACCCCACCACTGCCAAAACCAAGTGATCTGATATGCAAAGAAACCAATTTCACTGTGCCGTAAAGTATATATGAGAAATTAGGAGACTTATATTAGTAGCTGACTAAGTTTCTGACTAAGTGTGTGATTCCCGAGTCCATGGATTCAGTGGATTCTCAGGATTTGGTAAGTGCCCTCTAGTGGAAGAACCATTACAAAAAAATTCCTACTGAATCAAGTGACTCGAAGGACTTGAGATTCAGTGAGTGCTTCAGAAAGATTCAAATAAATGTAAATAAATTAGTTTTTTATCTCTAAAAAATATATTTTTTTCTCTATTCAAAATGCACAAGTTTACAGCCAGCCCTTAAATGATTAAAAGCACTTATTGTGCACTTTATGTAGTGGCTCAATTAAACCCAGGCACAAAAGCAAAAATTCTTATTCTTTGCTAAAAAAAAAAAAACAAAGAACGAAAAAAGTCTTTTCGTGACTGCTGTTTCAGACCATCACAGTAAATCCAATCTCTAAATGCAGTCTGACAAATCAAAGTGATGAAAGAACATGTCAACTGTCGAAATTATCAGTGACCTTGGACTGATGTATAGCAGCGATTAAAGCTAGCCCTGACAGTGATGGAGACCTTGACAGCTTGCTTTGTGTACCACTGGTGAAGAAGTGTGAACGGAAGCGAACAGGCTAATTCATGACTGGCGCTTTGGTAATTATCAAAAACAAAAGCAGCCCGGCGGCGTAGGCGGCTGGTGAAGCGAGAATCACTGAAAGCGTCATTCAGACTGAAACGGCGCTGAACTCAGCTGCTGTTTATGCCACACTCACACTGACTGTTCACTGTGTGATTTAAGACCCTTGTGCTATATTTGTTTCTGTGTGTGTATATAAGGGCCCTTGAAATGGAATGTCAAGGTTCAGGTTTGAAAACACTTTAAACATTATGTAATTCAGATAAACAAATTTGTGTGCATTTTTTGTGAAAAATATTTACATGTTGGTGGTTCAAATAGTTGTGGTGGTTAAGGTGATGAGTTGCTTGGCTGAAGCTGAGGGTTCAAGCCCCACCACTGTTAAGACGAACACTGACAGGACCCTAAGCAAGGCCCTTAACCTGCCCCATGCTTCAACCCAGTCATCTGACTTAGAGGAAAAAAAACAATTTTACTGTATTTAGACAAATAAAGAGACTTACGAATTATAATAATTAAAATCATATCCTGTATTTTAAAATTATCTGCCGTTTATTGTAATCTCAAAGAGGTACATTTTTGGCTACATGGTGGCTGTGATTGTTCTGCAAAAGTATCAATAGGTACAAAAATAAGTATTTGTAATAAAATCTGAAGTTTGTGTTTGTGAAGAAACAAAAACGTGGGCACAGGAAAAAAATTGCTGCTAGCATCAACGTTAGATAATCCGAGCGTCATACAAATAATTACACGTCCCAAAAATGTGCAGGTACTGGTATCAGCAAATACCAAAGAAAATAGTACTTTGATGAATAATGAAAATGGTATTGATGCATCCCTACTCTATTGTTTATGTTGTGTATTCTTTAAGCCAAATCATTTTGGGCCAATTGTATGGTTATCTTTTCGAATGCAGATCAATACCTATATTAACTACATACAGATATTGAGTCCAGACATAAATCCATGCATATGTTTAATCCTTAAGTAAAAGTGCATTTTTCATGTGAGGAAACCATCCTAATATAAGACAAAACAAGGTTCAGGATGGTCCATAACGCCTGTGTAGGTGTCAATCATTCCACTCTTATCCGCTGTTATTATTGCAGAAAAGAAAAAGAACATTTTGCATATGCTGCTGTCAGCCTGAAGGTCTGGCTACGTGGGACTAGGCATTTTTATCACAGCAGATAAGATGAAGTGGCTGTCGAGTCTTGTTTACGCCATATTTTTCTTCTTGAAAGAGCACAAGGGCCTAGTGATGGAACATTAAAACCAATATTCTCTTTCCTGACCAATATTCCCTTTTTATTATTATTTTTTCTTAAAATAATTCTAGACTATTGTTACTTTCTTCACAATTTAGATATTTAGATAATAACTCAATTTTTACAAAATGTGTGGTTAATTCTAATTGTTGCTTGTAAATTACACCCCCACCATCCCCCACCGTTCCCCTAAAACCTATTTAAGTTGCTATTTTTTTATTATTATTATTATTATTATTATTATTATTCGGAGGTAGACTTAAATTCAAAGTCTTTGCCAAACACAGCAAATAACTATTACATTCAAACAAGCATTCGGAATGTAAAACATCAAGCTGAACCTGAGACAGGACATGAGACGGCTAATTTACAGCTTGAACGTGTGTTTGAGGTTTGATTTCTTATGTCAATCAGGCTTTTATTCACTACACACAAAGCTGTGCAAACAAACTTGATGACAAATAGCCTAAAGTGTATACAGTACTTTATCCTCAATAGCTTTGTAACAACAAACATCAAGCAACTTACTTAATCATTAACACATTTTTTCCCTTGGGATTTGCAGCGCCTGCCTAAATTTACTGACATTTTTCTCATCTATTACAAACATTTAACACCATTTTCTGGCGCAGAAAACCTCGGCGAGCAGCTAAATTTATTATGACTTTTATATATTAAATATTTGAAATATATATTGAATGTTATATTGAAATATTTATTACAATATTACTTATTTAATATAATTGTTAGCAGGGTATTTGAAACAGCCGAAAAGCTCTATATACTGTATTCACCACCGACGTCCGGTGTAATGTCCTCTAAATTGCCTATAGGTAGTTTTGTTGAGGTTGAACTGGAATCAGTGCCGGCCGTACATTTAAGTGTATAATGTGTATTAATTGTAACATACTAAAATTATTTATTAGCATAAAGATTAGAATAGGGCAGCACGGTGGCTTAGTGGTTAGCACTGTTGCCTCACAGCAAGAAGGTCAGGGTTTGATTCATAGTCCAAAAACATGTATGTTAGGTTAATTGGTGATTCTAAATTGCCCATAGGAGTGAGTGAGTGTGTGTGTGAAAGTGAGATTGTGGTGCTGCTGGGTATGTTTTTCATCTTTCTGGGTTTTAAGTATACTGTTGTTTTTTTTAGATATTTGATATGTATAAATCATACAAAGCGAATGTTCTTTAAAAATATGATGCCAATATGATGCCACTGAACGAGCCGGCACTGACAGAAATATTCTACAATAAAAAATGTCTTTCATTAAAAGAAGTCACAACAGAATCATCAGCCAATCACATTTTGACATTCACTGAAAGCCCGCCCTTTGGGTCTAGCAATGTGCCCAGTGCTACCCACAGAGTTAACTGGAAATTTTGGGCAGTATGAAAGTAAAACTCAGTAAAAAAGAAAACATCAGCCACACAACAATAACAATTTACCTAAAACCACTTTTCAAGGTTCACTTTTGCAGACAAAAGTAGAATAATTAAAGAAATTCATCCTACATCCAAACTAAATTCACTAAAAAAGGCCAGAAACATTTTGTGTGCTATGTCAAAGCTTGCATCTATAAGCTCAATGAGAAGCTAACAGCTAGCACCGAGTACAACAAGCTATTTCGTTGTGCTTGTTTACTTTTTAATACAAGAAAAAGGAGACAGAATAATACCGGCTTGGACAGTCTTAACAGCTCCCCCAACTCACCTCTTAAACATCAGTCTCAGAGCGCTACATAAAGTCAGTTATGCACGATGTGTGAATCTTGTCCCCTATTTTTTTTTCTACCACTCCTGCCTAGAATTTAAAGGATGCATAAGATGTACAATTTACTATCCCAAGAGGCCCATGTGGGAGAGACAACCTATCATATGTGGAAGTGGCGAAAAGCGCAAATGTGGCACTTTTCAAGTGCTTTAAATACTTTAAAAAACATTGTTTCTTGTGGTTGACTTTTCTCGTTTAACATCATGTAAGTTTGTCCAACTTTACATTTGTGCTGCTGTCATGTCATGGTCAGCGTGGCAGATTTAGGACGTCTGAATTTTATTCATGTTATCTGTAATCATACTTTATAGAACATACGTTTCAACGGTCAGGAGGTTTGTACTTACCTAAATGTGGTACATAATTTAGTATGTAATTTCAGACGAGAATTTTGTACAGAATGTAGTTTAATTAACTTCCTAATTTACTTTTCTAATGTGATGACAAATTGCTTATTGCAATATTACATTTTATTAGTTTATTAGTTTATTTGTTTAATTTACAGACACACTATAGTACAAATGAACCTATTTAGTGTACTTATTTGTTAGGAAAGCATTAAAATACATTTTTAGACATAAAATGAATGTCTAAATGATGAAACTTTATTGCTTAGTGGTGGATTCTGTTTGAAGAATCTGTGCAGATGCATTTTGTGTTACTACTGCATTAAAGAAAATTAACTAAATACGGAAAACAGAGGAGTTTAGACAATCCTTTTTTATTTTAATTCATTTGATTTCCAGATTTTTACTACCAACAGTAAAATAAGATTACCCATCCTTTAGAAATGTATAGTTTTACAAGGCCTCAATTTTGGCGGTCTCTCAAGTGGCAGACTGATTATGGCATGCCAGGGGTTATAAAATAAGCCCTGCCCACAAAAACAAATAATTGTTGCAGTGCCAAATTTTTATAAATAGTTATTTTTGTTCTAGTAATAAAACTGTCTTTAAAGGTTTAGTCGTATGTTTCTCTTTTAACATGCTACCCGTAAGCAGAAGGTAAATTCAGACAGAACGATTTGCCTGGTGGTGGAAAAAAAAACAATAAATCTGTTTTTTATATGCTGTCTATTTCCACACTTGTCATTCGCGTTTTTAACTTCTCTAAATTAAAGTAAAGCAAAACATATTCCTTGGGAAAGTTTCCACAAAATTAGAGGTCCACCGATTTATTGACTTTGCAGATTAATTCAGCACTGATATGTGCTTCCCTGAACTATCGGTTATTGCAAAATGCCCCTGGTAGTTTTTCCAGCTTGCGTCTGTTGCTGTAGTGGCTGAGAAAGATCTGTTGTCATTATAACCTGCCAGTGCCAACATACCTTTGGCGAGAGCAGCCTTTAGAGACAAAAATCACTGCATTTATTTTGACACGTGATACTGCATGCTGCGAAACAATTTGCAGTGCATGACAGCACTGACATTTTAGATTAACATTTTCAACACAAATAGCGAAACTTCATGTACATGGTATTTAACAGTGCATGTTGATGATGCATTAGTGGAGAAATTAGTGTATGTTTTTGCCGACAGTGCTGAAAGGACACTTTCAAGAGGGCCTCTTTGTGGCCTCTTAGGATAAGTGACAGTCACAACCACTCATCTGCTTACTGTCTGTTTACTGTCTGAGATGTCTGCTCCCTGAATTTGGGACCCCGGGATATACTTTGCTCTTAGCGAGCAAAGTTTCTCACGAGTTCACTGGTGCGCTAGCTTTTAGAGCAGGCATGAATGCAGGCCCACCTTAGTGGTTGATGTAAGCAACTAATGTCGTTTTGTCCATTTTCGGGCAATTTATGTGCCATGAGAGATAAATATCCTTGTACAGCCCTTGGGTGTGGCTGCCACTCATGGCTGCTCCCCAGCCTGTCAGGGAGGCATCGGTCAAAAGTCTTACATGACATCAGACATCCGGATCGAGACCTTGCACCAGAAACCAAGGGTCCCTTTATATATCTAGTTCGAATGCATTGCCCCACTTTTGCGGAGTGTATTGCCCCTCAGGGAAAAACTACTGTTACCCTACCACTGTAACAGTTCTATATGCAGCAGGCTAAGAGGCATCGTGTTGTACCAATAGCCTTCGAAAGTGGCTGACAGTGAATGTATGCCAGTCTCTGTACCCCAATGCAGAATCGCCTGCTGATGTGACTGTGCCAGTATTGGCTAGTCGTCTATGTAATGAGGATAGTAGCCAGCACAGCATCCACACATTTTGTGAATCTGAGGCCGAAAGAAAGAGCTTGGTATTGGAATACATTGCTCCGAAAGCAAACCCCAGGTACTTCAAGCGTCAGGGAAGTATATGGAAGTACGCGTCCTTGAGATCAACTGGGACAAACCAGTCTTAGAATCTGATTTGTGAAGCAATCTGTTTGACATTTAGCATTTTGAACTGTAGAAAAATCAACCGTAAATCTAGGATCAGGCATAGTCCTCCATCCTTTTTTGGAACTAAAAAGTATCAGCTGTAAAAGCTGAACTGCATTTGGTGAGAAGAAATCTTGGAGTGGAGTACCCTGTTGAATCGCAGCTGATGATACACAAATTAGATCAATAAAGTCTACTAAGGGAAGAGTTGGCTGCTCATGCCCCATTCCCAGGCAGCTAACACACTGTGTGTATCTGTGCCTGAAATAATTTGGCTGAACCTGTGGTCTGACCTCAGTTTCTGAACGTTTTAAGATATGCAAAGTTAGAAATTCACTGTACAGTTAATTATATGTAAAAATAATGACTTTCCTTCAAGCAGCCAGCTTTCTTATTAAATCTTTCGTCTAATCGTCAAATTAGTTCATCACTGTTTTTACTTTTCTTTTATTTGCCTCGGCATGGCATGTTAAGAGTAACTTTCCACTAAAGAGACTGTTGGCTAGCAGTGTTGTGTAAAGTAATTAACAGCTTAAGAAAGTAGAGAGAAAATAAAATGATAATTTAATCGTTTTAAGCGATACAATCTGGCAGGCTGAACAGTCCTCTCCTGCATTCCAAACTCGAGGACAGAAAGAGGTGCTCTCAGAAAAGACGTGGCTACAGGTGGTGCTTTAAGGCTGCGAATGTAAAGAGTGAATGAAGCTGGGAGACTTAATATTAACCTTCACTAACCACAGGAGAAAAATGTCAGGTGTAAATGGAGGTGGTATTACATTTGTCTGATGCAGACGCCTACCTAGCAGTGACATTTTAATTTTTATACAAACTGATTCTCAGGTCTGTAGTTTATTCTGCTAGTCTTTTCTAAATAATAAATAATAGCACGTTTTGAACTATAGCACTGACAGCATTTCGACCTTTTTTGAACCAAACTTTCGATACCAGGCATTCCATTCCTGTTTAAACTTAGTACCTGATCTGCATGTGACATTTTTATTCACAGTTTTATGTCATTTAAACTGCTATGTTTCACACGTTTTTAGAGGCTTTTGTATTTTTGCATGTGTTTGGTATTTTGCATTAATTTTACTCACATAAATCTCATGATTCATTTATTTGAACATTTTTTAAGACACTGTAAATTATTTGTTTGTTTGTTTTTTTTTACTTTTTTACTTTTAAGTACAATATTTTCACTACACTCTAAAATCATTTTTACACAATTTAATTATTTTTTACTTTTCCTGAAAGATAATTCATTATATTTCCACATTATTCTATTATTACAATAATTTATTATTACCTTGATGCCATGTGTAACTTGTTCATTTCAACACGACTCACATAATTTTGTATAAGTGTATAATTTTGCCTGCGAATGAAAAAAAATGCCCCAATTTTTATATATATATATAATTATATATAAATAATACGGCCTCAAGTCAGTAAAAAAAACACCACTGGGTGCAGACGATGATAGAACCAGGAAACCAGTGGTTTGTTCTGTTGTTTTACAGAAAATTTAATAATTATAGCAATCTGAATAAATTCTAAATATAAACTCTAATTTGAATGTAGTTGGGACATTGTGTAAAACGTAAATAAGAACAGAATACAATGACTTGCAAATCTATCCTACTCATATTCAGTTGAAAAAATAGAATGTAAATGTTACTACCACTTGGGCTCAGGAACAATTTAGAAAACCATTGTCATTCAACGTGTGCTGTTGTCTGATGAGTCCACATTTCAGATTTTTGGAAATCATGGGTGACACATCCCTTGGACCAAAGAGGAAAAGGACCATCCAGAGAACTATCAGCGCAAAGTTCAAAAGTCAAACTCGGTCCTGAAAGGCCGGTGTGTGCTGCAGAGCTTAGCTCCAATCCTAATCAAACACACCTGAACTGGTCCTACCAGAAATTGTTCTTTTTTAAAGTAGATTTTTAAAGTAGATTAGGTGTCCTAATTGTTTCACCTGTATATATAAAAAAGCCTCCTACATTTAAACTGTGCTAAATAATTCATACCTTACATTTACACCCTGCAGGCTGATTTTCAAAGACCAACTACATACGAGCAAAATGTTAACCGATCTAAAACATTTTTTACACAAGTTGACAGGTAATCCAGGCAAGACCTTGACACTAGCTGTGACAGTCTGTTTATCTAAAGAGAGACTGTGCTATGAATTTTCCAGCCAAGTAAATACGTATAGCTTAGCCCCTTCAGTTACAGTGTCAGTAAATGTTTGACACGCTATGGATCACTATTAATTACAAGGCAGGCAGTGAATGTTTTTTTTACTCTGCGGTAACCTTGCATGCCTTGCTGAAGTGAAACTCCTCCGTATGTCATCATGTGTCCCACTCATTTCTCGCTTTAGCATTTTATTGACAGGCATGCACACTTTACCATTTTCCTACCCTCCAGGGACAACTTATTCATGCATGGTCGTTTTGATCTCCTCGGCTTTATGCATATAAAACATGTTTTGCACAGTTTTTGCACAGCCTGATAAATCTGTTTCCTGAGTTTTTTTCAAAAAGTCAACAGTCCATCAAGTTAGAAATAGAAATATAAATGAAAAAATAAATGGAAGTATGCTTAGACTTGTGTCATCTGTGCCTATCAATTTCAGTAAGAGGAGGGTGCCTCTCAGTCTCAGTAAACAGTGTGTGCCTGTCAGTCTTAGTAAAAGGTGTGTGCCTGTCAGTCTTAGTAAAAGGTGTGTGTCTGTCAGTCTCATGTAAACAATGCGAACCTATCTGTCTCAACAAATAATTTGTGCATTTTTAGTAAATGATGTGTGCATGTCAGTCTTAGTAAACAGTGTGTGCCTCTTAGTCTCAGTAAAACATGTGTGCCTGTCAGTCTCAGTAAATGGGGTGTGCCGGTCAGTCTTAGTCAGAGGTGTGTGCTTGTCAGTCTCAGTAAAAGGTATGTGCCTGTCAGTCTCAGTAAAATGTGTGTGCTTGTCAGTCTCAGTAAAAGGTATGTGCCTGTCAGTCTCAGTAAACTGTGTGTGCCTGTCAGTCTAAGTAAAAGGTATGTGCCTGTCAGTCTCAGTAAACTGTGTGTGCCTGTCAGTCTCAGTAAAAGATGTGTGCCTGTCTGTCTCTGTAAAAAATGTGTGCCTGTCAGTCTCAGTAAAAGGTGTGTGCTTGTCAGTCTTAGTAAAGGCATGTGTTTGTCAGTCTCAGTAAAATGTGTGTGCCTATCAGTCTCAGTTAAAGGTGTGTGCTTGTCAGTTTCCGTGAAAAATGTGTGCCTGTCAGTCTCAGTAAAAGATGTGTGCCTGTCAGTCTCAGTAAAAGGTGTGTGCTTGTCAGTCTTAGTAAAGGCATGTGTTTGTCAGTCTCAGTAAAATGTGTGTGCCTATCAGTCTCAGTTAAAGGTGTGTGCTTGTCAGTTTCCGTGAAAAATGTGTGCCTGTCAGTCTCTGTAAAGGCGTGTGCCTGTCAGTCTAAGTAAAAGGTACGTGCTGGTCATTCTTAGCCAAGGGTGTGTGTCTGTCAGCCTCAATTTAAGGTGTGTACTCTGCGACTGTCAGTGTTATCAAAAGGTGTGCCCTATGTGCCTGTGAGTCTGAAATAAAATGCCTGTCAGTCTCTGCTGAAGATATTTTTACTTTGTCTGTCAGTCACAGTAAAAGATGTGTTTTCTGGTATCCTGTTAGTAATGGTTAAAGGCGTGTTCTCTGCCTGTCAGTCATAGTTAAAGGCATGTCGTATGTACCTGCCAGTCACAGTTACCGGCATGTCCCCTGTACCTGCCAGTCAAAGTTAACGGCTTGTCCTCAGGACCTGCCAGTCACATTTAACAGAATGTCCTCTGCATCTGCCAGTCACAGTTAACAGGATGTCCTCTGTACCTGTCAGTCACAGTTAATGGCATGTCCTCTGGATCTGTCAGTCACAGTTAACGGCATGTCCTCTGGATCTGTCAGTCACAGTTACCGGCATGTCCTTTGCATCTGTCAGTCACAGGTAAAGGTGTATCCTCTGTATTTTTGGTCACCGTTAAAGGCGTGTCCTACATATCTGTAAGTCATAGTTAATGGCGTGTCATCTGTAATTGTCAGGCACAGTTAAAGGCGTGATCTTCCTGTTTTTCAGTCACAGCAAAAGGCGTGTCCTCTGTGCCTGTCAGCCAAAGTTATTTTGAAAGATTTTGTTTTATTAAAATGCATATTGTAATAGAATTAGAATAGAATTTATAAGACATAACATGCATAATAAGAGGTACGTCCTACTGCCTTGGAAAAAGCATTTCACATGTATAATAACAAGCGCTCACAGGGATGCAAAAACATTGAATATAAATGACACATTAACATCTGGTTTGGACATCTGATTCAGACATCTGTCTATAAATATATTGGAAAAAAATGTGTTTAGCTGAAATATGACAACATTAAATTACTCTTTTAACATTGCCATGCAATGACTAGACATTGCATCGATCTATACTTTATTTACAGTACAATTGCTGATGCCTACAAGGATTTGGGAGAAAAACATTCACACCTGAGCAACGTGTCAAGAAAAAAACAGTCTGCGCACTGCTGATCACATCCCAGCATTCGGTTTAGCCCATACTAATGACCCAATTACCCATTCTGCTGCAAACGCCAGCCCACTTCCTGTGGAATCAAATTATCTTTTGGCTTCCCAAATGACAGTGGGTGAGTGTCAGGAGCAGAAGGTCTTTTCACCATGAGTCTCAACTAAACACTTGAAATAGCAGCACAACAATGAGGCTGTTTTTGTAATTTAATTTCATGGTCAGAGTGTGCCCCCCCCCCCCATAAGGAAAGAATGAGAGCGTGCACTGAATTATAACACGGTGGAATAAATAAAAAGGTCTAGAGGCAATTTCAGGACCTTTTCTCCCCCCACAGGTTGCGCATTAATACGCATTCAAAATGACTTTTAGAGCTCCGGGGAGAATTGCTTTTGCAAAACTAGAAGAGAAGCAATGAAAGAAAACAAGATTTATCTGAGAGTCAGTTATTTTTATATGACACAGAAAGAAGGGATACATAGGTCCAGGTTATCAAACTCTCAGGAGAAATTTAGACCACAATACTAGAAAACTGACACTAGTTAGGGTTTTTTTTTCCTTTTAAAAACACACCATGTGTTTGGATTATATCCAGTGGTACCTGTAAATCACTTTGGATTAAAGTGTCTGCCTACAGGTGGGCGGTATGACCCAAATTCTATTTCACAGTATGAGTAATTTTATTTCACGGTAACAATATCAACAAAAACATTTATATAATAAATAAAGTGAAATACTTTAGGAATGAAAAGGACTTTGTTATTTTTTATTTGGCTCGTGATTTAGTATAATAAATATGAACTTGGATTTGCCTTATTGTAACAACAAATTCCACATTACATTTGGGTGGAGAAACATGATTATAAACTTTCCTTACATTTAAACAACTGAGCAATTAGGGGTCAAGGGCCTTGCTCAGGGGCCCAGCAGTTATGGCTTGTTGGAGCTGGGAATCAAACCCACAATCTTCAGGTTTGTAGTCCAACACCTTAACCATGAGCCACACCTTCCCTGCAATTAATCAGTCCTCAATTAATGTTTTTACAGGTATAAAATAAATACCACCTAAATAATTGAAAAAAAGCTTAAATATGAAACTTTTTTTGACAGAATTCCAGCAAGTCTTTCGGGCTCACGTGAATCATTTTCAAGGATCATAAAAAAATTTAATTTCTGGTAGTCCTTCAGGCAGGAATATTTCGGTTTTTGTTAGTAATGACTGACAGGACCATGTAGAAGGAATAGGTGCACAACAGATCCGGAGCAAAAGTGACAAATATCTTGCAATATCAGTGTAGACACTCTCTATACACAGTAAAACAGTAAAAGTGCATTTTTAATACTCCACATGTGGATAGTGGCTTTCTGATGCCTGAAAATTAAAGACAAACTACTCAAACTATATTCGTAAGAGAATGCATAAGCATTTAAATATATTTTTCTCCCTATAGATAGGGACAGACAGGGCAGGGCTACATTTTGGTAGCCAGACGGGAACATACAATAGCTCCAAGATGATGGCCTAGTAATTTTGTGAGCCCTGCTCTTGCTAAGGCTCATGCATACTGCATGTGACTTAACCACGCCCACTTATTTACATGTTGTAGTATACATGGAATTGAACAATCTATTATGATTGACAATTTATTCCGTCATATATATATTGTTATACCGCCCAGCTCTATGTCTGCCTAATAAATAAATGCAAATAATGTCATTGTGGCATGTGGAAACTCGAAAGATGCCAGTATTTCATTTACGTGATATAATGAAACTTGACACCAGGATGTGGTGTTTTTATGAGAGGTTGCAGAACATGACAGGTTCTTAAATGAATTGAAAATCCATCAACACAAATAGCACAATTGACATACACACTGAAAGCAGAAATATGTGGTTAGTCAGATTTTGTGGGCTCGATTCTCAGCTCAGGTACGAAGTCCATATATGAGCTAATTTATAGATTAGCTTAATTAATCGCGTTCATGTTAATATTGCTCAAATTAATCATGCCGAACCGATGTGTGTATTTAAATAGAGTTAATTCCGCAAGCTTTTATTTAAGCATATAAACATCGGATAAAACAGATCGGCTTGTTCCGAGAAATAATTACATTACATTAATGACCACAGTGAAAGATCTTAGACCCTATAACAGAAAGTCTCTAAAACTTGAGAGGTGGAATATATATATATATATATATAATTGAAGATCCTCATGTTGTGAATTCACTGGCAATGTTCTGGCCCATTGAGTCAGGCATTACCTACCATTTAATAGTAACGCGACTGTGAAAATGTTTTTAAAATCACTCTCTTGAGTTTAAATTTACTCTCTTATGGTCTGTTAACTGTTTTACAGGAATGGAAGGGTACAAGGGTAAATGCAATAGGCAGTCGTTAGTGATAATAATAATAACAGAGATCAGGCTAATTAGGACAAGAGACCTTTCTAAAAGTCAGGGAAGTGTTATAATAACACCGCTAGTTTGCCGAAAAGGGGGCTATATGTTAACAGTGGTGTAGAAATAAAAATCTTCACAAAATTACTTAGTTCAACAGTATCAGATAAAGTTATCCACTATTTAAGCCTTTATATGGGGAAATTAGGCATTAGTTGTTGCTATTGTGTTTAATTGGTGTAAATGGATCGCTTTTATAGTGATACATTATTTGTATAAAATAAGTATGGAAGGGAAAAAAGAGAGTTAGAAATAAAATTAAATGAGGCATGCCAATAGAGATGTTTAATGTTTTGTCACTGATTGTTGTCGTAATACGTGTCCCGATTATTTGTTTTATTGTTCACCGGGAAGTATTAGCTTAGCAACATCATGGTCTGCCAATAACCTAAACCCTTGTTCATATTTAAAGTTTCTGTATTTTGCCCAGGTTTTTGATCTTATTTTGCTCTTGGCTATCCTGTTTGTTGCATGTCTGACCTTTGCCTGTTTACTACGATGTTTGCCACTGCCTAACATTTAGGAATTGATTGTCTGTTTAATAAACACCATGCTTCCCTGCTTTTTGTGTTCTCCTCCCATTTTCTGTCTTTATGACTGTCCGAACATTCAAAATAAAATATATTTATATATATATAATTACCAGTAAAACAAATATCTGAGGAGTATCTTGTAATATAAGTTACTCCCTATACACAGTTTGTGCGCTGCTGATTAAAAGTGAAACAAACAAACACAGTCCATTTTGTGCAAAAAAGTGCATTTTAATACTCCACATGTGGATAGTGGCCTCCTGATGCCTGAAAATTACAACATAATTACCAAACTATATTCGTAACAAAATGCATAAGCATTTAAATATATTTTCCTCCCCATGAAATAGCCTGACAGACAGGGCGGGGCGACATTTTGGTAGCCCCACGGAAACACACAATAGCCCCGAGATGATGGCCTAGCAATTTTTGTGAGCCCTGCTCTTGCTTAGGCTTATGCACACCGCACATAAGTTAGCCACGCCCACTTATTTACATGTCGCAGTATACATGGAATTGAATATGAGTAATTATATTGAATGTGAGTAGTAATTATATATATATATATATATATATATATATATATATATATATATATATAATTACTAGTAAAACTAAATAAATCAAATTATTTGATCTTAAATAATAAGAACAATACTATGCAAATAAAGTTGTTAATAAGGTGGGAAATAAATAAGGAACAAAGTGCATGACTGAAACAATGAAAATGTTCTTGGTGAGAAGATGATGTGCAATATTGTGCTCTTGAAATAAAACATATAAATTCCTATTGAGGTAACGGGTAAACAAGAAGCGAGTCCAGAAAATACTCCAGGTCTCAGGTGCTCTCCTGTTTAAGGGCCTGAATTGTCTGCAGGAAGAAGCTTCTCCTCATCCTCTCTATGTTTGCCATCAAGACTCCTCTCATAATGCTAAATAAACGTTCTTATAGTAGAATTTATAGACTTCATATTTCAAAATTTATAGATTCCATATTTCCGATTTCTATTTTAGTCACCATGCAAATTGTAACTATGGAAACAATATTCTACTTTATTAGACTTGGTGTGTTTTTACAAGCCTAGCAACTGAAAGTACTGTCAGCGCTGTTCCGAACAGTATCCAGGACCAGGCCAGAGGTAAGGTGATGACGCCTGACCTAAGAACTGAAATTTGTCACTAACTTTCTGAAGTGTGTAGGCATTTAAAAAATTTTCCTTTTAAGCTAATGCAGTATTTTAAAAACATTATTATATCAACAAATCAGTAGATAAAACTTTAGGAAATATACACTGCCGTCAAAAAAGTCACCACCTGGATTTAACTAAGCAAATAGGTAGGAGCCTCCTATTGGATAAATACTGCATGGATGATAATGTTTAAGCTGGTAAAAAGTTACTTAACCCAAACTAATGCAGCGGGTAGCTTCTTATTTCTTAAACAACCATGTCGAAAGACACATCCTGTGGTTGCGGAAAATGTTTTGGTTTTGGAAAGGGTCAAAAGTAGAAGTAATGAACAATGCCAAAGGGAACTCAAGGGATTTGGACTAAGCAGCTGTGTAGCCTTAAAAATAACCACTTATCCCTGAGGCTAATTTGGAAAAAATGCCCAAATTTTCTAGGGAGCGTAAAGATTGGACTCTGGAGCAATGGAAGAAGGTCATGTGGTCCAGATTTACTCTGTTCCAGAGTGATGGCGAATCAGGGTTTAGTAATGCCCCTTCATGCCTAGTGCCTACTGTGCAAACCTGTAGGGGCAGTGTTATGGTCTGGGGTTGCTGCAGTTGGTCAGGTCGGTTCAGCAATGTTATGTGGCAAGAGAATGAGGTCAGCTGACTACCTGAATATATTGAATGACCAGGTTATTCCATCAATGGATTTTTTCATCCTGGTGTCACAGGTATATTCCAAGATGAGAATTCCAGGATTCATCAGGATCAAATTGTAAAAGAAAAGCTTAAGACATCATTTTGACTGGTCACCACAGAGTCCAGACTTTAACCTCATTGAGAATCTTTGGGATGTGCTGGAGAAGACTTTGTGTAGCGGTCAGACTTTCCAATCATCAATACAAGATGTTAGCGAAAAATTTATGCTAATTTATGTTACAAAATTTATTCAAGACGGGAAAAGTAAAAATGTAAAAGTGTATCGAAACATTGCCATGGCTAATGTGTGCTGTAATCAAAGCCAAAGGCAGTTAGAGCATGTGATTTTTTTTTCTGGACGGGCAGTGTATTTTATAATCAATGGGGCCTTCAGTTCTGTGAAAGTCAGTAGGCTTTCAATCATCTGTTAAATGCTAACTGGGTCCATATAATCACCTTAGAATCAGCATGTATCCAAGAATGACTCAATTACGAGAGTCAGTGAGGCAAGATGTTAATTGGTCTTCTAAATATAAGAGGACAGAGAGAGCACCTGGTGCACTAAAAGACATGGACACATGCCAGAGTCACATATGGAGGCCATTTTTTAGATAATAAAGATGATACAAGCAAAACAGACAGCTCCCTGCTGTAACACTGCAGTCACTTCATGAAAAAATAACATAAGGGAATGAAAAATCTTTCCTTTATTCCTCCCTGCCACTCGGTTCGTGAAGAAATGTGAGTCAGATTTGGCATAACGCTGTGTTCAGGTTGGAAGTTAGATGTTAAAATATGTTTTTAAACACATTCACCTGTGAAGATTTGTAGTGTTGCCTTTTGCACTGCCACCCGATATTTATATGTTCTAGTCTGCATCTGTTCATTTCTTTAAAAACAGATACACTGCCATATATTTGAGGTACTTCTTAGCTTTGGTACTAAACAGCTGCGGGTGCCTCGGGCTAGCTTATCTTATCAAGATTAATATCCGTGTGCCAGATATTTTACTGTCCGCATAAAACTTAGCATATTTTACAAAATTTGAAGAATTCAATCATTCATTTATTGCAAACCGTTGACATATTTCTACACGCATATCAGACCTAGTCAGCAGGTATGGATCAAAATTTATAAGGCATAAGTTAACTTAAAACTTTTTGTTATTTGTTTTAACACATGCGTAAAGACAAGTAACTAAAGTCTGACCCTTTTCTAAATATATCTGCTAGAGCTCATATTTAGAATAACTTCTGCAGATGCTTGAAATAATATGGATGGCCTTTAAAATTCTGGGGCAAGAAATTGCCAACTTGAGAGAATCTGCAAAGCAAATAACTCCCCCCCCCACACACACACACACAACCACACGCATTACTGACATTTGTACTTTTGCAATGTACATTTATGGGGCAGTTGTGGCTCAAATGGTTAAGGTGCTGGGTTGTTGATCTGAAGAACAGGAAGACCTGGGTTCAAGCCCCACCATCACCAGACAGCCGCTGTTGGGTCCTTGAGCAAGACCCTTGACCATTCCTGCTCCAGGGATGCTGTATCATTAGCTGACCCTGCACCTTGACCCCAACTTACTAAGATGGCATATACAAAAAAATAAAAAGTATATGTGATAAAATAAAGGCATTTACTTTATATTTACATATGCATAAGAAGCTAATTAATTAATAATCTGAAACTAATTAACAACTAATTAATTAATAATCTGAAACTAAACAATGCTCTAAAGTATGCAAAAGTTATGCAAAAACTAAAGCATCTTTAGTTACAAAAATGTTCTTAGTATATTACTTACTTAATTATCTGAATTTTTTAAAGATAAGACTGAGGTTACAATATATTGTCCAAATACCGCCTGTCACTTGAGCCCATTTCAGACAGAAATAAAATCTACACCATGTCAAGGTTAAAATCGTGCATAATAAGAATAAACCTCGCTACAGAAGGTGAATTAATTACTTAACAACTTTATTTATTGACTAACAGTAAATCTAGCTGCTCACTTTAAAACCTACATAAAAAAAAACCATATTGCGAGACAACTGCTGCAAGACTATGTGCATGATTATTCTTGTGAGTTTAATGTCATCATGTTGCATGTGTTTTGTAAGGTATTTCAAAGCCCTGCTTTTTTGACACATTGGTTTATTGTGTCAGTTTCTAGCCAATTTACAAGCCTTTAGTGAATTAACCCGTTTATTCCCTAATTCGCGGTCACAGGGATCTGCTGGATTCTATCCCAGGCGTCTCTGAAAGGGCAAAAGGCAGGAGGGGTACATCCTAGACAGGTCGCCAGTCCATCACAGGGCCAGACACACGCTCACACTCACTCCTATGGGCAATTTAGAATCACTAATCAATCTAACATACATGTTTTTGGACTGTGGAAGGAAACCAGAGTACCCAGGGTAAACCCACGCAAGCACAGGGAGAACATGCCAACACCCCTGCACCTGCTGTGAGGCAAATGTGCTAACCACTAAGCCGCTATGCTTCCCGGTGTAAATTCCAAAAATATTATAATTCCACCACTGAAGAACAGTTTAAAAGGCTTTTATTAATAATCAGCCACCATAGTTGGTAAAGTGCTTCCATCTGGAAATGAGTTCTTAACTGAATTAATTAATAAGTCCAATTAAGACGCTGCATATGGGAGGGACAATGTTGCTGTGCAAATGAGCCACAGCGACCGGCTAATCAGTCAATTAATCCTTGCCAGAATTGAAGTAAATCACTATTCGAGGCTTCATTTAGCAAAATAGATTATAGCAAAGTGGGGGCGTCTTGTACTGTGGGACTTTGGGATTTTGTTTATCCCACACAGATAATTAATAGTATAATGTATTCAACATTCAACAAGTCAGATAGATGGTGGATAGCAAGCTGTCAAACCAGGTTAACACTTTGACAAGAAAACATCCGATGGAAATGACAGGAGTCGATGTTTGGGAAAATGCTGTTTCTTATACGATCGTTTACATACACTGTATAAAGGTTTTGTCACATTACAACACAAACGGTCCGTTTTCTCCTTTAGAGCTGTCAAGTTCTCCCCAAGACTCGAAGAAAAGTGTTGAAAGTACATGCTGCAAGAATTCAAACGGCAGGAATGGAGTTCAAAAGCAAAGTGTCGAAAGCAAGACGCAAAACAAAAGCCAGCACTGAAATATATGAATAATTCTCAGACTGCTGTCTGCAAAAGTGCAGTATGAAATATAAAAGATTTAAATCTTAATAACAGCAAATAAACAACAATAAGTGTTTTTAAAAGCCATCTAGGAATAAGAATAAAGTCTAAGCGCCTCTAAGAAAAGTGTGAAAATGTATTAAGAGCAAAAAAAATTAGCATAAGGGAAAATCCAGAAAACATTAGAATAATATATGTTTTAATTATGTGTCGAACGGCAACGTAAACAACAAATTCTAACGAGAAATTTTGATTGGTTTAGTTATATTACTCGCAGCAGGAGAACATTTCGTTATGTTGTTGCTCTTAGAGTTCTTCAAACTAATAAAAGTCATGCCTCCAAAATTCCTTTGATTTTGCATTAGTCTGATACTGTGAGCTAATAACAGCTCGTGGGCTCAGTAGATTGCGTGAACGTTGCAAGGGTCTTCTGTCACTCCACTCATGCACGACTCCTTATTAGCCCGTGTTTCATTAATTTGTTACTGAACAGGCTCTGACATGACTAAATTGACAAGCATAGAAATGAGATTTAAGCCTTCCATCTGCTTCCTCCAAACAGCGCTAATAAGATGACCGGTTACAAACGAGAACTTCTCCGGTATGCATATTATACATCTCAACTATTTTATCCTATTACGATGGGACTGGGGGGGGGGGTTTGCTTCCTATTGCCCTTGAAAGAAACGAAACAGGGTGAAAATCATGTGGTTGTGGAGCAGATGTGTATATTATGTTTTGATGTTCCTGAAAACATACTTTACGTAGACAGAATGTTTGTAAAATAAAGTAAATTAAGATGTAATTGTTGAGTGAATGGGCAGTATTTTCTGTTTATTATGCTAGGTGCAGCTGATGTGGTCATGAATCTTGTGTAGGCCTCTTTTATCTAGGACATTTTGTGTTCATTAAAATCATCTTTGAAGATCGTGTGACATTTTGGGAAAAAAAAAACATCTTTGCTTCCATTAAATACATTTATGCATACAAAGAGTAACTGATGCTCTGATTAATCAAGTTAATAAAAATTCACATAAGTTATTGCACTTAAACCCTGAAACCCAGATTTTATAATAATTGTGTTAACTAAAGAAATATTAGTAACACTTTAGAGACCCATTCTAACTATTAACTAGTGGCTTAATAGCATTTATATTTCAACTATATCGGCTGTTTATTAGCACATGTCAATTCCTTATACAATTGCCTTACTAACTATTAATAAACTCCAGAACAAAGCAGTTACTTTACTAACTATTGATAAACTCCAAATCTTAGCAATTACCTCACTAACTGTTGATAAACTCCAGATCTTAGCAATTACCTTACTAACTATTAATAAACTCCAAACCTTAATAATTATCTTACTAACCATCAATAAACTCCAGACCTTAACAATTACCTTACCAACTACTAATAAACTTCAGAATTTAACAAAAAACTCACTAACTATTAATAAACTCCATAACTGAACTACCTTAATAACCAATAAAAATTGGTTCCTATATTAATAACAATTTATTTGTAGTTTTTTTTGGAAACTCACAGTATGCAAGCTTGTAAATTTATAGAAGAACTTTTCTCTCTCTTTCTGGATCTGGTGGAGCCCAAAAACGTTACAGTAGTTATGGAGTCCGTGTTTATATGTAGTATAATGATTAATATTTTAAATCATTTAGCATGTTGCTCACAGCGGTGTGTCATGGTTGATGTTGAGATAGAGTATTATCCTGGAGCCTTGCTCTCCGTTTTATCACTCTTCAGACAATAACTACCTCCCTGAGGTGATTTTGGGGGCAGATTTTTACGTTTAATACTGTTAATCTGTAGCAACAGTGTTAACATTCCTATATTTTTTGTGAAAGATTAATTTCCAGTAGATTATACTATTAGTAAAAGAAGATCCAGAAAAGTAAGTAAGTCTTCAGGCCCTAAAGCACTAAAACTACACCACAAACAATGCTATTCCCTACTGTTGGTGATTAGCATTGCAATCCAATTACTGTGAATTATTTAAACCTTTTTCACTGACTTTCTGATTCTGGAGCTCTAAAAGGTCATGCAGGCCACTTGCAGCCCTTGGCTCTTACAGTTTAACTCTCTAAATGGGAAATACCCTTCCTGTTACAATGTTAGTCATGGGTGACAGCTACTATCTTTAGAGTAGAGTAGAGGAGAGTAATTAACATTTCTTATCCAGAGCAACTAAGATTTTATCTCAGCTCAACAACTGAGTAATTGCTAAGTGTCCCAGCAGTGGTAATTTGTTTGATGCCAGAAATCAAACCTACAATTATCTGGTTAGCAGTCCGACACCTGAACCACTGCCAATCTTCAAAACATGCTGTCATCTTGTGCAATATGTTGTTTGAGTTCCTACCTATAATTTGAATAGTGTTTGACTAAAAGTTGTGAAACCAGTGGTCAACCTTGGTAACGAGAAATCAAAGCATTTAAATATGCATAAGAAAAGAACTTTGAGGCTTAAAAGCATTTATATTTACATATAATTTCCCTCAGCTTTAGAGAACAAAACAGTAACAAGTACAACAGAAAATGTTTTCAAGACAGGCTTTGGAGCGTGTGATATATTCGGACATTATATTATAGCTTTCAGGAATTTAGCTATAATTTCGACTTGACAGCAGCACAAAAACCTGGAAAAAAAAAAAAAAAAAAAAAAAAAAAAAAAAATATATATATATATATATATATATATATATATATATATATATATATATATATATATATATATATACACGCCCTATTCCAAATATGTAGGAAGCATATTTAACTGTATGGTACTTAGAGTGCCGTCATGCATGATGTTGTGCATATCCACCTGCAAAGCAGGCTATAATTAATGCCACTATATTGGCATGCATCAGTGCCCTAGAGACTGCAGTGATTAAATTCTGCACATACCTCGCCTTAATTTCAGTATGTGGGAGTGTAAACTCAAAAGCCTCCTACATTTTTCAAAGTTAGGAGTCTTTAACTTTTTTTGGCGTTCAAAGCGATTCAATAAACCACCTTAGATAAGGTAAGGAAATAACTTAAAGTGTAGCTTGGGTTAGAAAAAACAGATTTTTAGCATGCTATATAGCCAAAAAAATGCAGACACAACCATCACACTCGTATGTGAGAGGGCTTGTAAAACAGCTAGCTTGACGTCCGGGCCTATCGTGTCTTTCAGTCAGGCTACAGCATTCTTGTCTGACTCTAAAATTGGGGGGGGGGATTTTTTTAATGCAAAAAAGCTTTTATATTTTTTTACAAATATAGTTTGGTAATTATGTTGCCTGTAATTTTCGTGCATCGCATAGCCACTATCAATATGTGAAATTTACCTTTAAAGTACCGAATCAAAAGGCTATAAGGAATTTAAAAATTCTGTGTGATTATTTACCCAATTTGGGGTAATGGGAAATAACTGGATAATTGGGCAGATACACATGGACACACTCCAAAATCGAGTGGAAAGTCCTCCAGTAAGAGTCATGGTTATGGCAGCCAAGGGCGGACTTAATCTGTAATTTTTCAACAGACACAAGTTAAATAGTAGGCGGTCCACATACTTTTGATCATATAGTGTAAACAGCAGCTATGATTTAAGACTTATCTGGCAGTCCTCAGATTTCAACCCTTCAACTTTAGCAAGTAGGTTAATGTAGCATGATGTCAAGCAGGAATATCCATTGGATGGTATGCCAGAATATTGCATAACATTCACACACCTTATCCTGGGATTAAAACTGTATAAACTAGCAAATCCAGCATGGTTTAGTTTAAGAAAACTCGAAAAACTAAAGGAAACCCATTTAGTCAAATGAACAGAAACTCAAGAGTTTAGAATTGAACCTAGGATCCTGAAGAAGAAATTGTTCTAATGAAGAAAATCCATTAGAACACTTGCCTGTATCACCTACATTATCCAGTGCAGTTTACTGTAATTCTGACAAGACTGGTACAAAGCCAACGTTCCAATTTACCCAAATGTTCTCAGGGTTTTTTTTTTTACTGTAAACGTCTTTATAAACCTAACTGTGTACAGTGTCTCAATGCTAGAGCAAGCAAAGCCTCATAGATTGTAGTTGAAAAACTCTATTGATTCTATGATTCTTTACTTCAAATCACACTTAAGTAAATCAAGAAGTGTGTACGTGTATTTTAGAATGACCAAGAGTTGTCTCAGACCTTCAGAACACGATGTACGTCTGTTTTTCATTGTGAAACTGAGAAAACTGTTATGTCTCAACCTTACTATAAATCCTATTGTGTTTTGTACGTGATACCCTAACCCTAACCCTATATAAGGAGTCATTTCCTGAGGGTTTAGGCGATTGCACCCAAAGGCAAAGATATCGGCTTTGCTGACTCAGCAGTAACGACCGAAACGATCTAATAATTTCCACCACAAGATAATTATGTATTTTTAACTTTGTGGCTCACTTTGGGGAAGGCTCACGTATGGGACCTCACCCACTGACTTGTTTGCTCTATAGTGGACTTTGTGGGGAGGGGGGGGGGGGGCACATTTTATGGAAAGGACAGTCTTTTTAAACCAAAATGGTTTAAGTCCCTACAGTTGACAAGCTGTAAAATGAACAATAAGATTTAAAATCTGTTTTTAAGACAAAAGAAGTAGCAGGACTTCTTTCTTGGGTCTCAGGGGGATATAATGTATACCGACGATAGCATATTGATATTTATTCTTTAGTGCTTTTAGATACTTTAAATACATTTGAACCAACTAAAAGCCAAACAATTGAAAATGGGGAACAGGTTTAGTTTAAGTAAAAAGTATTTTTTTAAAAGAGCGTTATATGAATAGTCCATGACTTTGACTTTATAACCTTTCAGTGACCTAGCTGACTGAACTACTTACTGACCGCTGCTCGATCGATAATAATAATAATCAATTTATTTTATATATCACCTTTGAAACTTTAGAATAATCTATGCAGTATGAGATGGCTGATATCTGTTAAACTCACCTATCTGCATGGTAATGCCTCGATCAGGCATACAAAAGCTGACAAGCAGTATTTGATAAGCAGTAATCAGACAACAACATGCTGTTCCATTCATTACACAGCTCATAATAAATCTGACACGCTGACTCTAATACAGCTTGAGTGTGGAGCAGTGAGCTATATGTTAACATCAGATTTTTGCTGACGTGCCTCTTTCTCTCTCTCTTTTCCCTACAGGCCACATCAAGCGAAGAGGAAGAATGAAGACAAGTGAGAGAGCCTTCCTTTTTTGGAGCCACGGATGAACATTGGCCCTCAAGTCCTGCACTGATATCTATGTGATTTATGGCCGCTCAACCGAGTCAGTTGCTCTGTGATACCTGATCCTTCACATGCTTTCTCTGGATTTCATTTATGCAGACAAAGACTGTCGGGTCATTTCCGTGGATCTACATTTTGGAAAGCATCAGTATGTTTTTTGCATGCGGTATGATAACTCGATGAGAGAAAACAAAAAAAAAGCTTTCCTACACATGCTCTTTGCTATGATATAAATGCTTTTTTTTCGCTCAGTACTTACTTATATGAGAAAATCTACACATTATATCTGGTATACACATGCTTAGGATTTCCCTCACTCAGCTTATGCACTCCGGCTATGGAAAAAATCATGACATTTTGTCAATAAATGCTGAGGTTTGGTTAGGTCTGCAGTCTCAGAAGTCAAGCAGAATCAATGTACACTGTGAGTAATGAGTGGATAGCTCTTACATTTAGTTGGCCAGAGAGGAACCACCTGTCAAACCCAAGCTTTGAGATTGTTGAGTCAAGCTCCAGCCTTGGCTTAAATTACACTCCTTTAAACTGAAATTATTACACATCTTCAACTTAAAAAAAGATTTTGAAGACACCCTGTAATATCCAGGACTGACTTTTCCCACAAGAATTATCACTCAGCAAGTAAACCCAGACTCGCAAAAGCCACTAACACTCTCAAGACATAAATCTTTTCAAATTACAATAAAGTAATTACACATGGTCAAAGGTAGCCCCTGCTCAAAAGAAAAGATAAATTTTTTTAGAAAGTAACTAAGCATCCGGAAATTGAAAAGGGATTCGATTTGACCCATAGCTAGAGTGAAAAAAAGGACAACATAGCAGTGAGTCAGAGACAGTGGTGGTGGCCCTCGCCATGGTGCTGCCACCACCAGACAAACGCCATGTCTGTCTCACCACCATTGTTATCATGAGCAGCATGGCCTTTATGGATGCCTACCTAGTGGAGCAAAACCAGGGGCCACGCAAGATTGGCGTCTGTATCATCGTCCTGGTCGGAGACGTGTGTTTCCTTATAGTGCTCCGCTACGTAGCTGTTTGGGTGGGAGCTGAGGTACGGACAGCACGCCGCGGCTATGCCATGATCCTTTGGTTTCTTTACATATTTGTTTTGGAGATAAAACTCTACTTTGTCTTCCAAAACTGCAAGGCTGACCGTAAAAGTTTGGAGACCGTAGCAAGGAAGGCTCTGACTTTACTCCTGTCTGTATGCGTACCAGGCCTCTACTTAGTCCTGGTGGCTCTTGATAGCATGGAGTATGTTCGGACTTTTAGGAAAAAGGAGGATATGAGAGGAAGACTCTTCTGGGTTGCATTGGACCTCTTGGACTTGCTTGATATCCAGGCAAACCTTTGGGAGCCCCAACGAACAGGCCTGCCTATCTGGGCAGAAGGGCTAATGTTCTTCTATTGCTACATTCTTCTTTTGATTCTACCCTGTGTGTCATTAAGCGAGATCAGTGTGCAAGGTGAAAACGTGTCACCACAGAAGATGATGCTATACCCAATGCTCAGCTTAGTTACAATCAACGTGGTCACCATCCTCATACGTGGAGTTAACATGGTACTCTTTCAGGACAGCCGGGTCTCAACCATCTTTGTTGGCAAAAATGTGGTGGCAATAGCCACCAAGGTGTGCACCTTCTTGGAGTATCGGAAACAGTCTCGAGAATTCCCAGCACGTGAAAATGCAACCGGTATACCATTGGAGATCCAGCCGAATTCAGTGGGACATGGACAAGCTCTGCCCAATGCAACAAGTCTCCCACATGAACCTACACCAGTGCAGGAGATTATTGACACGTGACCCTCTAACCAATAAGAATTGAGCCCTGAAGGCTCCAACCTGGCACAGTACTACCATTTGATGAATGCATGAATGAGGTGACTTGTGGTGTTATCGTATTATTTCTAAGTACATAAATTGTTTTAACCGGGTCACATGGGGGTAAAAAAAATGTAAAAAAAAAATTGCAGAGCAGCGAAACAGATTTCTGTTAATTGAACTGACATATTTTGGCAGAATTTTTCTCTGTTATTGCTAAATGACATCATTTAAACCTTCAAGAACATTTATAGGTGTGAGATTTTTCTAACGCTGCATTTCTTGCTCCGTACCCGACCCACCAGATCTCTTTCTTTAAGTTTGCTGAAATCTAAAAGAACTTTGGAAAGGTATAGAAAAAAAGCAATTATTGATTTACAACTGCACCAAAGCTCTACTTTAAAATGTATGTTTTTCAGTAAGGATGAGATCTTTGACAAGCGGCTTGTAATTGAGTGTAATTTGAGGCTTGTGGTTGTGCATACAGAGTTTGTATGGGCCAGAGTGAGGATTGGATAATGATGATGGAGTCGAAAAGGGACTTTGGCACCTCAGCACAGACTGCAAGATGAAAAAACTATCATGAACTAATAAAACCATGATGATTTTTAATCTATGTACATTCCCTCCGAAAAACACTTAATCGTCAGTGAATGCACTCATGGAGCTTATTTGGTAAAAAGCATACAAATATAGTTATTATTATTATTATTGTTGTTGTTATTATTATTAATATTATTATTATTATGTAATAGTGTGTGCTTCATTTCTACATTTTATGCTGGATGGTGTTTAATAAAAAAAAAAGAATACATCATCTCTGTGCTTGGATGAGTAAGAGACTGAAAACATGCTAATTGTTATAGATAATACAAGGAATTCATACCAGGAAATTGTGCCAAGTAAAAAAATATTTGCTGTCTGTCATTTTCCTCCCACTGCAGACTGTCAACGTCGGTATAGGCTAAATTCAGTAAATGTCACCATCCTTTGAATAAATCCTGTCAGCAAAATAAGCATAAAAATCAAATGACAAACCTGCAAGAAGGATAAATTATATATGCCGCTATCAGTGGGAGCTCACCTTCCATAGCCTTATTCAGCAAGAAAACCATTCGTAAATCACCAGGTCAGTCTGTAAATCAGAAATGAATGGTGCCTCTTCTACAGGGTGTTAAAAGCCCCATTCTTGCCCTCAAAGATTTATATATCACCCATAACCTCCTGATATATTCAATCTCAACAGCATTAATTCAGCACATGTGACTAATGTGAGGCAGCATTTCTTGCTAGCCAGTTACTTCACACCCTCTGTAGCAAGCAGACCACGCTGACTGGACACTTTTTCACCGGTTTCTACTTTGCTGCACTTTCACACTTACCGTTACAGCACTAAGTAATAACAGCCTTGGAGCTCAAGCTGCTGCCCGTATATCTATGTGTAAATAACCTGCCTCTTCAGGGCCATCAACAAAATCATTCCAACATATGCCTGAACTAGAAGTGAGCAGCAGATAGAGACACATGAATGAACGGTAAATTATACAACATAAGCGACATTAGCATACTTACAATCAATGTTCATAATCCTGTCATTGTAAGGCGTAGCTGCCGAACAAACGTCTGCCTCGTCTTTTATTGTCCACCTGATTTGGGTAATAAAATTATGCACACAGTTTTTCTGTTACACCCATTAAATATTGAGTCAGAAATGCTGGGGTTTTTTCTAGTTCTATCCCATAACATTAGGCTATTAAATCACTATTTTTAGATGATGTTATAAATAATTATGAACAGGGTTGGTTTTTTTATGCCAACTGCTTCTAATTCCCTGTCAGACTGTTCTAGGTGACGCCAGTGAACTTTTTGGTAGAAGTTGCTTTACCGACTGTGTGATAAGGTTTTTCATATCAGATGATATGATATGGATCATTTAACGATAAACCTGCAATTACAGACTGTTATTGCTTTTTGCTTCTTTTGTTTAATCAGAACAAAGAAGATTTTTGTCGAAAATAAATCAGCATAAATACAAACCATTATTTATTCTTAGCTTTCGGCAAAAACAATGTTTTGTTGCATAAATTTCATTCACTATTTGCCGGCTTTTAAACACACATCTCTTTGCAGTTTTAATTCCTTGAATGAAAATGTCTCGCACTGACAGAGCTTGGTAGCCAGCTGTTGTCATTTAGTGGAAGTACCACTGAATTGGCTACCAGTGAGAATTTCACTTTATGCATTGAACAGGCAAGGTGTTGGTCTACCAACCCAAAGATTGTGGGTTTGATTCCCAGCTCCGCTAAGCCACCACTGCTGGGCCCCTGAGCAAGGCCCTCAACCCCCAAATGCTCAGTTGTATAAATGACATAACATAACATAACATAAGTCGCTCTGGATAAGGGCGTCTACCAAAAGATTACGAGACTGCTATCGGAGCCAACCTGAAGCTGGAATCACCTTTTTCCATCTGTTCATTATTTGGTGTCACAAGATTTTAGAGTTTAATTTGACATTTTGAAACTTTTTGTGAAAATGGCATTGCCGAACCAAATGTTGCCTTTTATGTGTGTGATGTGGGGAAGCGGTAGCGCAGAGGTTAAGGTGTTAAACTGGGGTTCGATTCCCAGCACCCACCAAAAATGCCACTGTTAGGCCCCTAAGCAAAGCCGTTAACTCCTAATTGCTTAGTTATATAGAAGAGATACAGATAAGGGCATCTGCCAGATGGCAAGGTGGCAAGATGAAAAAAGTGGAGACAATAGAATCTGATTCGGTGGAAAAATTGCGAGGATTATGGTAGTTTTGTGAGGGGGGTTTTGTTGGCATTTCATGGCAATTAAGCAATTGAACGGAAGTATTGTGCTTGTTGCCATGAATGTGCAGAAGGCATCGGTATGCGGTTTTTACCATTAGGATGATTCTTTAAAAAATGCTTTTGCTAGGAGTAAAATCTATTTTTTCTCTTTCTTAAGGATAAAAAATGATTTCACTGTTTGCCTTGTAGTAGTTTGACATGCCATCATTTTGTCCCAAATATATTTATGGATTTTTATGCAGGAAGTGCTCAACCAGACAGAGATGAAGCTGCAATGTCATCACCGATCTTCACTGAGGAAGAAAAAAAAGATACCCATAAGCAGTGGCGGAATATGACAAGGTCTACATTTAAAAAAAAAAAAAAAAAAAAAAAAAGATGCAAACATCTACGTTTTAATGTTCATAAATTTAACAAATTCCAAGACTCCCAATGAGTTAATATTATTTATCTACCAATGAGTCAATACATTTGAATGTATTGTTGAACTAAACATACAGCGAATTTTCCAAGCTGAATTCTTTATTTAGTTCTCTGGCGCTCTGTAGGAGAATGAAATATAGATAATGTAAAGCAGTGTCTGGTTTAGCTGGTGTAGCTCTTTAAGCTTGATTTACTTACTACAGGTGAATGCATTCAGGAAAATAGCTGCTGCTGCTGGCTTTATTTGTTATTCATGGTCCTCCCTGAAACTGCACTATGGAGACTCGCTTGCTAGCAATAACAAGGTTAAATGCTCTGCTTTTTAAAACGCAATGTATATCCACCTTTAGTAGGTTTACCTGAAGGAGATAAGTACTGAGACAAAATATAGAGATAAAAATCACAGTAAACAAACAGAAACAGTATAAATGTCTAATCAATAAGTTATAATCACCTGTATTCACATTCTCACATCCATATAATCTATTTACTGGACATTATATTTAAATACTGAACTACCTGTTGCATTTGTTTGTCTAAAAAGATGACTAGCTGACACTTACTTGGCTTGGTTTGCTAACATTAACAACAACATCTATATGATCATTTCAGTCTTTACCTAAAATGATTTTGTTTTTAAAAAAAAACTAATAATTAACATTTTATTTAAATGTGTTTTTTGTAAATTTGTAAAATTTCAGATTACTTTTAAAATAGTTTTTAAATTTCCTAGGTCGTGTTATCTAATGCCAGTCTAGCTGCCAGATATATATATATATATATATATATACATCAATTTAATCTGAAATCCAACAAGATGGTACTACTTTCAGAGTAAACGAAGCTGAGACGGTTAATAAAAGATTGAAATCACTGTCAGATCCATCTTATAATTATTTATCGTTCTGTATGTTGATTTTGTATCTAATAAAGAATTTATCGGACAAAATCAATCTTTTTTATTGTGAGAAGATGTGCTAAAATCACTGAATGTCCTCATGTGTGGCTATAACTCTTCACCCTGTTATATTTTATTGTCTAGGATAGTTATTGCCTTGCATTAAAGGCATTTTGAGATTTTCTCAAAAACTAATGTCATTCACTGAACAGTGTATCATGAACAAGATCCATCTCAACATACACGGGAATTTTTTCCACTCCAAGCTTAGCAAACTATATTTTTGAGGAGCTTAGCATAGGAGAGTAATGTAAAGGGGATGATACAACATACACTATCATCCTAAACAACTGTGCTTTCAGAATTGTTGCAGCATCTTTGGGAAGACTTATTCGAACATAAAGAATCAAACTCACCCACAACTGAAAGCATTTTAGCGTGTAGTAAATAAGCTTAATTAGTGTTAAAATACCAGACTAAAAGACAGACTAAAAGACAGACTAAAAGAGTAAATTGGCTAAAAAGGCTAATTGAAAGGTCGTAAAAGAAGCTTTTTAGTCAGCTCTTAGAAAAAGACTAGACTGTTTTCATGAACTCATTTAAAGTGCCTACACTTTAGGAGCAACTTTTGGCTAAAAAAAAATTCTCAAGGTCAGCGCAGCAGTCCTTAAAACTTGGAGCCCTCCAGCTTTTCAAGATCCCAGGAGGATCTGTCAATATTAACATAATTGCAAAACTGATTGCTTCTCCGGCCATGCCTTTTAACAAGGGATTTATTTTTGTAATATTTCTGCACTTCTTATGTTAAAAATAAAACTTTTCGCTAGACTTACTTTAAATGGGCTAAACAAAATGTCACGTAAGCTATAGAAAAAGTGTATATGTGTTATATTATGTGCGTGTGTGTGTGTGTGTGTGTGTATATATATATATATATATATATATATATATATATATATATAGTTGACATGATTGCATCAGCACTTCCAGGCAGTGATTATCTCATTTTACCGAATCCCAAAGTTTTTCAAGTTTGTAGAAAAAGTTACTGAAAAACACTGAACCTTTTGTCAGATGACGTTTGCATTGTGACGTGTTGCATTGTTATGCTAGAAGCCGCCAATAAAAAATAGGTAAATTGGGCCCATAAAGGCAATAACACGAGTGATTTTTTTAAAGATATTCTTTGCCTCTATTGATAGGACAGAGGGATGAAATGGGGGAGATAAAGGTGGGACCTGGAAGGACTTAAGCCAGGAATCGAACCCAGGTCACCAGTAGCAACTTGCACATGTGGGTGCTGGCACCTTTACCCACTACACCATAGTGCCAGCCAACGCTTGACTTTAAAAGATAATTATTTAAAATCATTTACAATCAATTCTGGCTACAAAATTTAAGATGATGGCAAATTTTGTAAAGAAAAAAAGTTTTGACTTGATTACTTATAAATGTAGATGTTAATAAATTACAGTTCAAAACCCAGTTAGTTGTTTTACAATAATATTGTTGTATTTATTTATTTATTCATTTTTGAGATGATGTCAAGCTGCATAATCATGTAATGGATTGCGTTGAAGTAACAAGACATCGTTTATTACGGAGATCAGCATCTTCATATCAGTTTCCATTAATCTATATATTGTGACACAAATGTACTTCTTGGTCAACTTCCAACAAAACTTTGCCCTTAATACATTTAGAACCTTCCATAATAGCAGTCACAGTTAATGTTCTATAATAGGAGGATAACAACATGTTTGTTTGGTATCATATAATTAGAAGCAATTATGGAGAACAAACTGTTGCTAAAAAATGTGTTAAAAATACTCCACATCCTCACACCTGAAAGTAAAAGGCATCAGTGTTTGGGTTTGACTGCCAGGATGGTGATTTAGAAATGTTTCTGCCCAGCAGTAATAGATCTCTCCTTGCCAAAGATAAAAATAAATGGCTTTGCTGGGAGGGCCTTGTAGTGCATTACCATCCCATAATTTTGTCCCCAAAATATTTATGGGTTTTCAGACAGGCTCAGCAACAACTTCCATTTTAACAGGTTTCTGCAGTATTGGTGAAGATGCTGTCTATGACGTCATCCATCATCTCTGCTGGTCCAAATGAGGAAAAGTCTATTTTTCCATTTTGCTAACACGTTGGACTGCTGCATACCTAC
Source organism: Bagarius yarrelli (assembly GCA_005784505.1). Taxonomy (NCBI): domain Eukaryota; kingdom Metazoa; phylum Chordata; class Actinopteri; order Siluriformes; family Sisoridae; genus Bagarius; species Bagarius yarrelli. Next base: position 6,656,995 of record VCAZ01000016.1, read on the forward strand.
TAGTTTTAATGTTTCTGCAGCAAACAGGAAAAAAAAATAGGCAATTTATAAATCGAATGCAGTTTAAATCTTTTAAAGGTAATAAATTGTAAAGAAAAGGTTTTAAAATTGCTCCAAGTGCTATTGTTATAGGTGTCTCTAACGATAGAAAACAAATGTAAATTCTAAGGGATATGTTTGCTTTATGCATACACTCTATATGGCCAAAGGTTTGTTTACTGGCACATGGTGTGTGTTAATTGGTGTGAAAGAACTCAAGTGTCCTCCAGTAATTCCCTTTAGAATAAACTGGAACCCTGACTGCACCCCAAACATCCTCACAGACCTCTTACATTAGACTCTATACATACTACTATAATACTATTACTGTGGTGGCTCATGGTTAAGGTGTTAGACTACCAACCTGAAGATTGTGGGTTTGATTCCCAGCTCCAGCAAGCCATAATTGTTGGGTCCCTAAGCAAGGCCCCTAACCCTGAATTGCTCAGCTGTATAAAAGAGAGAAATGTAAGTTGCTCTGGATAAGGGTGTCTGCCAAATGCTGTATATGTACTGCTGAATGAGCAGATCCATGAACCAATCAAAACAATACAACGATAAGATGCATACAGAGAAACACATTCTCAGGACGACTCAAATGTGCATTTTAGGTTTTACCTTGAACAGAGATTCTGTTGAGATTATCCTAATAGATAGCAAAGGCTATTCCAGAATCTGGCCCCAACTATGGCAAGAGCCTGGTCTTCATTTTTTTTCAATCTCGATCTGGGAACGTTTAACAGTTCTAGCAGACACGTTTACAGTCAAACGTTCAGATAAATAAGAGAAGATTGCAGACCACTTAAGACCAAAAACAAAGAGTAGGATCTGAAACTATTCTAAAACATATCGACAACCAACGAAAGAAAGCGTATGACGAGGGTGAAGTGCTCAAATGTATGTCTGCCAGTAGGAAGTCTAGCAGTTGCATTTTTGACTATTTGCTGGCGTTTCATATAAGATTGACCAGGACCCTATATAGATTGAATTGCAATAGTCAAGACGAGAAGATATAAATGCATAATATACTCTTTCAAACTCAGCAGGGGTTAAACGGCTTTCGTTAGTAGACTATGATTAAATATGATTTTACAACTGCAGATACCTGTTTATTAAATAACAAGGCAAAATCATATACAACAGCTGAATTTTTATCAGATGGTTTTACATACCTAGCTAAGTCACTTTAGGTTTACATACCTAGCTAGTCACTTTACAATACTATAGTCACTTACAATACTTTACTTTACTTTACTTACTTTACTCACTTTACAATGCTATTTGCACAGTACTGTTGTAATTGGCACATTTCGTGTCTACCTCATCTACAATATGGTTGGCGCTATTCCGTTATGTCCCGTCCTTTATTGTCTTTTTGCACTGTCCTTGTTATGTTTGTATTGTTTATCGCACTGTCTGTTTTCTGCACTGTCTGCACTGACATGCACTTTATGTCTATCCTGTTCAGTGGCTCTTTGTTGTTTTGTAAATTCTATGTTTTGTGTAGCACCAGGGGGTCCTGGAGAAACGTTATTTCATCTCACTGTGTACTGCATTCTACTATATATGGTTGAAATGACAATAAAGCTCCTTAAACCTTGAACCTTAAACCTTGAAGCTGCCCAACACTTGATTTGAGTAGTAAAGTGAGACTAAATATGTAATAGGATGTTCAAAAAACATATATAGATGTAATGCACAGATGTTTAAAATACATTTGTCTATATCAGGGGTGGGCAATCTGGGTACTTGAGGGCAGGTGTCCTGCAGAATTTAGCTTCAGTATACCTGAAACAGGTAAGTGTAAGGCAAGTTAGAGCTAAACTTTGCAGGACACCGGCCCGACGTATATATAAAGTACGATTCATTTTCACTCTCTAGGGCAGTGGTGGGCAATCTCGGTTCTGGAGGGCCAGTGTCCTGCAAAATTTAGCTCCGACTTGACTTAACACATTTACCTGTAAGTTTCAATTATACTTAGCCAGGTCTTGATTAGTTGCTTTCGGTGTGTTTGATTAGGGTTGGAGCTAAACTCTACAGTAAACCGTCCCTCCAGGACCGAGATTTCCCACCCCTGGTCTAGGGTTAAGGTTACGTTTCTCCTGTGAGTTAAAATCTATAGTTTGAATTTTTTTTGGACCATCACTATTATCTTTGTCTTGGATATTAGCGGCAACTGTGGCTCGTCAGAGAGCCATGCTGAGAGTCAAGATCTCATCGGCCGCTTCCTGATAATTAAGCGTGCACACAAAAGACAGAGAGCACTTGCATACATGTCATTAGCGGTTGGTGGCTCATCAGGAGGCAGAACAGCACAGTCATAAGGCCAAAAAAGGTTGTGACAAGCCTGCTAGCTTTATGGCCAAAGGTGTGTAGAACAGCATAAAATTGAATCACGCTTCACTCGAGAGAACTCAAAATTAAATGAAAGACAAATTTTCCTCTCTCTTGAAAAAAGTCAGTTAGCACATGTCTAATGTTTGCACTGGAGCTACAGGGTTAATCGAGGTTCAAGTAGAGAGTGAGTAAAAAAAGATGATAGCTGTCTGTTTAGCCAAGAAGTGTTTCTTACTATTGCACAAACTGAACACCTCTCTAAACATGACATGAAAAATAAGCCAGTCTCTCAAACCCACAAACGACTGAGGCTAATCGTTAAAGAGTAACCAAATATTCAAATATGACAGTACAAACTACAAATAAAACAATAAAACCATAAGAAACAGCAAATTATTTTTTTTATTGGCTAAATTTTGACCTCCCATAAGTTTATCTCAAACAACACCAGTGTGTGAACTCACAAACATCATGTACACTTGTTATAGTATTAACATACTGTATTATTAATATTTAGCTAATATTTAATAATAAGAAAAAGGCCTAATTTATTACATGTCCTCGTTGTTAAATCCTTACTAGCTTTAAACCCATGCAAAAATTAGCAATTCACCACCAAAAGTATATACAGGTATTAGCTATCAGCTAGCAGAGTAGGCTAAAATAGCTAGGCAAAGCTTCAATGTTGTACCAAATAAAAGCTTCACATTTAGCTTAACAAAATAGTACTTTTAATGATTTGTTAAATTTGTTTAACAAAACAAAAGTGTTGCTACAGTTAAAAGGTTTGTGTTTGTGAAACTACTAGCATAGGTAGTTCACTATGTAGATGAAAACTTGTATGAATTAGCATGAGCTAGCAGGTACATCCCACTTACAGTATGTTAATTTTACTTTTATAGTTTTGATAATTGTGTTGCACAATTAAGTGCTTACTCTGGATATTTAGAACGTATTGTTGTATCATGTGTTTTGACCAGATATCCTACATATTTTTACTTTTACATTATCCTGATCAGTGAAATATTACGATTGCAGTGCTTTTGCACTTCTTCCACCATATTATTAACACAATATTTAATCAAATGTTTTTTTTCTGGCATTTAACAGGGTATTTACTCTTTTCTTCAATTTAATTTACAGACTATGTACTATCCTGTTCAGCATGCGATTCACACATGAGGTAACAAATTATATTTTAAAAGATTATAATGCTGGTAATAAGTTTGGCCAACTTTCATTGATGAAAATCTAAGGCAGAGGATGAGTTTGGACAGCACATAAATCTTCTAAAAGTTTTATTAAAGTTTGATAGGACAAATGAAAATCTATGACACTGTCACAAGTTGAAGTATGTAAAATTTGTTAAAAGTTACAATGACACAGAAAAAACGTTTCCTGATTTGTTGTTAAATTAACAGCAAAATTGTTGGATGCAATCTTAGGAATGACCTAAACAGACTTTCTATGAATTTTGACTAATAAAGCGTAAAGCTATCTAATACCACAATAGAGCTAATTACTGTATAATGAGTCGTGTCACTACCCAGTGTGTGTGTATAACTGTGTAAACGGAATAACAATTAAACTGGTGCTGAAGAGGAATAAATAGCCTACTTTAACAAGTAATTATCCCATTTTATACAGAAATGATTGTCTTTTCTGCTGAAAGGATGTGATCTTAACTTGTCATGTGACCAATAGGAGAGTGGGCCAATCTGTTCGATTAAATACTTAGCAAAGTCTGCCCCCTGCTGGTGAAAACTTACATTGTAATTTGCATCCAAATAGAACTTGAGCTGAGCTCTGTGGTCCTTAGAAGTGGGTAGAGTATAAAAAATCTGCAAGTAAAAGTACAAGTACTTCTGACAATATTTACTCAAGTAACAATCTTAATAGTTAGTTAAAAGAAAAAAGCATCAGATGTAAAACTACTTAGTTAGGAATTAGTTACTAATCTGATTGACATGAAGCAAAAAAAGTTTTACATCCTGTCTTCTCCAAAGTCTCTTTGTTCTGATTATTTATAACGGTTAAATCACATAACCTGTCATTTGCAATAAAATCTCAAACACATTCAGATGGAAATCTCTGTAACTATTTTCTACCTTTTAGGATCAGCTTCACATTTTATAAGTAAATGCATTATTTAGGTAGAAATAAAATAAATTCCAACCCTGTTTTGATTCTGACTGGATGTTCAACACTTTAGTCAGGTGTCAAAAAGACTTTAGTGAGGTGTTTGGATTGTTGTATAAATGCAGGACGTCCCAGTTTTTCTGTTCAGTTTATTTAGTTTTGTTTAAATGGACGTGAAAATCTGCAGATGTTCAGAATGAACGTTTGCTCATGAATGTGTGTTTGTTTGTAGGTTCAAAAGGTATGTCATTGCTTGCACGAGCGCATATGAGGAAAAATATTCGAACAGTGTGTAAGATGTGGTTTGGCAACAAGCTCGAAGTGCCTATAGATACTGAATGATTATTAATAGGGTTTAAATAGGCGCCATTTTGACAATTACCGCTACATGTTTTTTTCAGGTTGGAGCTGGAATTCTTGTAGGCTGTGTATGTTAGTTTGTTTTTGGTTCACACAGCATGCATCGCATTATCAAACTATTCTTTTTAACATCTTGGAGTAAAAACATTGAGGACACTGGTAATCTGCCTCCAATGATACACGCGTGATACACACGCGTGTCTTCATCTGCTTCAACCACCAATTTGACAACCAATTAACCGAATACAACTGCGGCACAGGGTATCTGTCTGTTTTCTTAATTGTTAATTTAAACTAATCACACTTAAGATCGATTCGTGAAGGCACACACATGCACACTGTCTTGTCCTTTTTTGATTTAAGCTATAGTAAGTGAATTTCCCTGCAGTTAAACTCTAAACTGGCTGCTCTGGTATAAGAGAGGAAAAACACCTGCTATTGTTAATAAATATCCGAATTGAAAGTTTGACCATTAACATTATGTTCTGCATCAGTCCACATAACGGACCTTAATTCCGAATTATTTTTCCGAAATGTATTCTGCTTTATTTTCGAACAGTACATATCACACAGCTCTACAGCATGCTCAATTTATTTCCATTGAAAGGATATAATCATTGAAAAAGATGTCTGAGCACAAAAACCCTTCAGGATCAACTCTACCATAAGATGTTCTACCTTTACTTATTGAGCAACATCAAAAAGGCCTGAGGCAGATCAAAAAAAAAATGCTTAAACCCTTAGCGGGTGGATGAAATCAGAAATCAGGTACATCTGAGTAAAAAGCAGTAGGATACTGAGAGAGGAGCTGATTAAAGCTTTGGTCCTCAGGAGAAACCACTCACACTACCTAAAATGAAGGCAAAGGAGTTTTTCCCCCACTGAGCAATCAGGCATGAGGGAAAAGAGCTTTAGCATCCCATAATGCACTGTCTGCGAGAAAAAAAAAGACTCCATTTGTCTCATCCCAGTGACATCAATCCGGAGTAATCTCAAACCAGATTAAGGTGGTTTGAACATGTACAGAGGAAGGATAGCGAATATATCGGTAGGAGGATGTTAGAAATGAAGCTACCAGGCAGAAGACAAAGAGGAACTTTGACACGTGTACAAACCGCATCATTTCATTTGAACAACTTTTAAGGGCTGATTTATATAAGACAAACATACAGGATTCATTTCCTTTTTTAATGTTATTGCTTTACAATAAAATGCATAATGGATACATCCATTATAACAAGACAATACATTCATCAAAGATAAACAGATCATTAATGGTATCGATAAGTTTACATTAAATTTATACATATACTTTTCTTTTTAATGAGCTTTTCTCTTTAGAGACACAAATTCCACATTATAAGCAGCTCACAGTGCATAGGGTCACGTTCATTTATACTGAACCCCCCCCTCACCATGTCCTATTGATACACATCATAAGATCATAGGATATATTTCATGTGCATTTAACACTGTCATTTTTCTGGGGAAAAAAAAATGTAGAATGAATTGTGAGGCGGTACGTTGTATGAGAGTCAGTATGAGAGAACGGGGAACGAGTACATGAAATATAGAGACTTTAACATCAAAAAAATTATACATTTTTTATCTTCAGTATCCATAAACAAAATTCTATTTTCTGTACCATATAATAAAACAAGTTTGTTTGTTTTTTTTAACTAAAAGGAAAAAAAAAACAGCTTTTTTATCATCTGTAAAGTGTACAAAATGGCACTGGAGAATGTTTTTTTTTTGCTGTCTAATAACGAAAGCCTTAAACCAGCTGCCATTCAAATAAATAACAAATTAGAACTGCCCATGTGCTGAAGCGAGAGAATCAAAGTCTCTGGAAAGATGATGATGATGATGATGTATTATAACAGCATGAGGTCGCGTCCTCCTATAATTAGCAGCTTCAAAACCTAAAGTCTCCTCATGTCCCAAGTTCAAGAAGTGAAAGGAACATGGATTCAAGTCATTCACCAATAGGAAAGGTGGGAACTTTATTGCCCATTTTCCTTGCATAGCACCCACATCCAGAACATTCAGTTCTTCTTATTCCTAAATCAGCTGCTAAATCGAGCGTCCGGATAAAAAGCGGTTCATGTTTGTCCTTCATGCCGGGACGTAAAAGCGATATCGAGATATGCATGTTGTAGTAGCAAACCTCGCACGAAAATTCGACATGCTTTTCAAACTTGGTGTTTAGTTTTGTTTAGAAAAATAAGCAAAGGGGAAGAACAACAACAACAAAATAAAACTATTTTTTTTACGGGTGCTGGTTTGGCTTTGATTGGGGGGGATCACTGAACTATCCCATCATGCACTGCGAATGGAGATGGCATGTGCTTTCAGCAGCTGTGCTCAAAGAGTCATCGTGGAGGGATCACGTCTGGCCTTTAACAGGTCCTAGAATCGTTCTACGCACTTTTTTTATCTTTACATAAAGGAAACATGGTGTATTGATAACTGAGAACAAGCTGGGAGGCATGTTTTAAAGTGCAAGTATCTACACAGGAAGTTGTTAAAAAAAAAATCATCACCTTCCACAACCATGTTTCAGAGAAGCACAAACCCATCCCTCATACAAAGATTTTACTAGTTGACTGCTTCATACTGTGATATAGACAAGCGGAGGCTTTATTAAGAAAGCACCTCAAAATTTTCTGCAGTTTTTGCTCTTTTTTTTTTTTTAACTTGTTTTTTTGCATTCTTATTAAAAAAAGAAAAAAGAAAACACAAAGTAAATGCAATTTTATCATAGCATTACAAAATAGAAAAACATGCATGTGTGACGGGCAAAATCCAATAAATAAAATTTAATTCAATTAACACCAATAAAGTAAAGAAAATAAATAAACACACATACATATAAATAAATAAAGTGTCTATGTAGGACGAAGCCAACACGATTTGGTTTTTTTTTTTTTAACAACACCACTCTGCAAATGAAAGATGTTTTTTTTGCTTTTTTTTTTAAGAATAGAAGAGCTGCCAACAACCAGATCCTCCTCTTGGATCATGAGGAGAACTGTTTGGAGCGACCTGCTATAATGAGACAAGCTCCTTGTCACCTAGAGAAACATCAAACAAACTGTGGACTGTTGTCATTGAAAGAAGATTTATAATTTACTGTAAGATAAAGAACAACAGCCCAGCCCTCATTGAGGTAATGATGGTTTAGATACTACAGTGGAAGACCAGCGGCTAGTAAAGAGAGAGAGAGAGAGAGAGAGAGAGAGAGATTAAATGAAGGTTGAGAACAAAATATTAAGAAGAAACAAGATGTGGAAGAGATTGTGTGAATTCTAATGGTCCTCCCGACACATGGGCAGGTTGACGAAGGTGAACACGTTGTATTCAATCATGATGGAGAAGCAGAGGAATACGGCATACAGGATCAGCACATACACACCCAGCTTGAAGTCCAGCTTCCACTTATTGACGTGAATTCCTAAAATCTAAAAACACAAAAAGACAAAGTTAAGTAAAAATTTTGTAACTTATTTTTGTTTGTCAAAAAAACCCTAAATTAGAAACACTCAGGACTAATCTTGCCTTAAAGCATGGGGCAAATGTAAATACAAATAAACGGGGTACAAAACTCCCCAGGGCATTCTGGTAAAGATAAATAGTTATTAACATCTTTGTTTTTCACATCAAAGAAAATTGATATTTATAACAATTCGAGCTATACAACACAATTTAGTTTCTGTTATCACATATTATAGCGGCGATAATAACATAAGTTAACATCAGATAAGATAAAAAGAAAAACAACATAAAATCAGATAACATAAGACAAGATCAAAATATAACATCAGATAACACAAGACAAGATCAAATATAACATCAGATAACATAAGACAAGATCAAATATAACATATCAGATAACATAAGACAAGATCAAAATATAACATAACATGAGGTAACAAGACAAGACAAGATAACATGAGGTAAGCTAAGACAAGATAACATGAGGTAAGCTAAGACAAGAACAGACAACATGAAGTAAGACAAGATAGCATGAGGTAAGACAAGACAAGTATAAGTAAGTATATTCAATTCATTGTCATTGTGCAAGGTACATGTACAGAGCCAATGAAATGCATTTTTCACATATCCCATCTTAAGACAAGATAAGACAAGATAACATGAGGTAAGCTAAGATAACATAAGGTAACAAAGTAGAACAAGACAAGACAAGATAAAATAAAATCGGGTTAAGTAGAAAAAAAACCCCTAACTATATTGTTTGTTTCCTGAATACAACTAAATTGTGCTGAGTACTAAATAAAGTTGGAGAGTGTTCTGGGAAAAAAAGTAATTTTTCTAGAAAAGACGTTCTAGTGGTGGAAACAGCGGAAACCCCACCAAAGCAGTGACACATGAGAATCCTTTCACCACAGTTAGCTTTAAAACAGTTAGCTTAAATTTATCTTCTCCAAATATGAGCGACACATATTATACAAAATTTTAGACACGTCATTAAGCCTTGTAAGAAAGACTTCGACTCATTAATTGTAACTTTGTGGGTGCGACCTAGCATTCTATTTACCAGACTCTCGATCAAGCTCTGAGATTTAAACTCTGTAAACTAATTTTTTTCTTAAATATACAATGCTCAGGTTTACATTACTAACGGTGTCCCTTTAGGCTTTTATTATAAAATCAGCTATACACCAACTTACAGAGTTTGTCCTGTGCACTTTCTGTTCTTGAAAACCACAGCAGTTTCTGATAAAACCTAATAAAGTCCGTCTACTGTTAACAGCAAGACAACTTCAACTTCAGTAAAGTAGATTTTTATCCTTGTCAGCAAATTGTGAGTGTGTGTGTGTGTGTGTAGGATCACCCACAGTGAGAGCGACTGAGCCAAGCAGCAGCACAACGGAGTACAATAACCCTCGGCTGTTTATCACCACCTGAAAGAGAAAGCAAAAAAACAAAAAACGTTAAAGACGTTAAAACACTTCAACAACAACCACGGCAAAGTTAACGCTGTTTAATGCACACAGCTGCAAGTTTGATTTATGCAAACTTTATTTAAAAAAACCACTTACAAACGCTTATAATCAGACATTATTGCACATACACAATCGTAACAAATATGGGTAAAAATCATGATTGTTTATATAAAATCACTGAAATGCACATACTAAGGACATTTAAATAAACCCAATGAGATGTCCTACCACAGTGGGGCTAAACATTAAGCGGAAATCTTCTAGAATAACATTATATTCCAAAATCTTAATTCCATGTCTTAAAAACAAATTTCTGGCACATTAGAGTTAATGATGTGAGACGGGTTTAAGTAGATGATTTTACCACTGAGCCGTAGTTGATAGCCATCGTCTGCAAAGCCCACGGCAACCCGAGTCCCACCAGGATGTCAAAGACGTTACTGCCAATGCTGTTAGACACAGCCATGTCACCCAGACCTGCAGAGTGTGCACACGATCTCAGAACCCCGCAACACAGCCAACACAACTGTCATGCAGGACCTAATGTCATTACATTTAGCGACAAAACACTAACAAAAAAATGCAAACTGATATACAAAAAAAATAAATAAAATCTCAACACGCACATAGTAAATCTGTTTTAATGTTCTGTTGTAAAGTTTATTTCTGTAAGTCATTTCCACACAGAAGTGAGGTAAGAAAATGACCTGATGTGCTAGAAAGACACAAATAGCTAACCAGACAAATTGTACAGCATCTGTCAACACAAATTTAAATAAAGAAACCAAACAACAGAAATAAAGCCAACTAACTAAACAAATTATACAGATTGAGGAATGAAGGTCGTGTATTGTGACATGTTTCGTTAGCTATGTTTATAAGCTGTGTGTCAGGCCCTATCCAAACAAACAAAAAATAATCACATTTTTACACACTGCTAACATGAGCTAAGCAGAGAGAATTCAAGGGGTTCCTTTGTCTCATGAATAATAATGCTAATAATCTTCTTTTCTAGCACTTTACAGCTTACATAAGCTAATCAGTCTGCTTACACTAGGACCTTAAAGGCATATTTATAGATTTATAATATACTTTCACTGCTAACTGTTCCCTGCTAGCTAAAAATCTCAGATAAATGTTCATGTCTTACAGTCTGACATTCAGAATATATATATAATGTAAGCTAATATGAGCTAATCCTGTCAGGATTTTCTTACCGCTTACTAACTAGTGTGTCTAGGTTTATATAAGAAATAATCTGTTTAAGAATAGTTATGTAGAGTACCACCATGGAGGTCACTGTGGGTGACAAAGGTATTGTATTGAAGCTTCAGAAACTCTAAAGTCATGAAAAAAACCCTCACCAAAACACTAATCATATTTGAATAGCAGAGACAAACCTTGGCGAGCAACAATCAGACTGGCGATACAATCTGGAACGCTAGTGCCGGCTGCCAGGAACGTAATGCCCATAATAACATCAGGAATGCCAAGCGTGTACCCGATGATGGTCACCTAAAATAATAATCGAGCTGGGAGGTAGACAAAACAAGGAACCATGATGAAAGTAGACGAAAACAGAAACGGCTGCTATACCGCACTTACCATCCACACCATGAAGTAGGAGAAGACTGCAATCCAGACAGTCGAGAGGATGAAGGACAGCATAAAGTATTTCTCCCAGCGCGGTCTGGAGCAGTTTGGGATGGTGAAGAAGAGCAGAAGCAGCAGAGGCCATGAGATCAGCCATTTCGTCTTGTTCATGCAGCCCTCTGGACAAAACAAACACACACCACCTCAACAGCAGATCCTACAAGAACAAAGCAATAAAGGAATTTACACCACTGTTTTTCCCCTCTTATATCAATGAGGGCTTTTAGAAGGACCTGAGGATCTGGGAGATATTCCCTAATTTCCTTACAGCATGTATATCAGTCTGGAATTTCAACTGGTGCAGCTATTAAAAGTCATTTTAGAAGGCTGCAACTTTAAAAATGCTTTTTAACAGTTTCACTTGCTTATACACACACACACACACACACACACACACACAAGGAACAGCAGTTCCCAACATTGGGGGTCCCAACCCACAAGGGGGCCTCAGCGAGTTCTGTGTATGTTAGGGTGTCCACATCATATTTTAAAAAGTGTTGATTAGTGAGCATTAAGGGGAACAATCATATTGCATTAGCTTATTTTATCCATGATCCCCTGGTTGACAAAAAAAAATAATAAATAGACAAAATATTTTTTTTAAAAACACAAAAACAACAGTGTGTCACTGATTCACCTTCAGCAGCTGATAGTATTGACCCAGGAATACTGGACCAGGGTGAGAAAGCGCCCACCAATAGGGGTCGTAGTGCAGCAATAATGGAAACACGAAATGCAGAAAATACCAAGAGCGATAATGTCATTAAATGTAAAGGGGGGACCTAAAATATTTTCCTGGGGGAAAAGAGGGTCTCCGACAAAATATGGTTGGGGACCACTGATTTACAAGACATGACATGAATGCTTTTTAATTTTTTTTTTTTTCGGGGACGGCTTATTAGAAGGACTTGGAAATGTTATAGAAGTTTTTCTATGTTTTATAAGCTGTAAAAAAAATTTTTTTTAAGTCATAAAAAAAATTTAAAAAAAAAAAAAACCTTGTACGTCAACTCTGTAAAAAAAAACCATCAAACATTTTTTACTTAAAACAGTATGTAGGCTAATGTGATTTTCCTTTTTTTATGCACAGCCAGCTATTTGTTTAACTTTATTGATTTATTCCATTCTAATTTTTAATTTATTTAGATAGGAGCAAAATTAGCATAACTCTACAGTGGAAAGATCAGACTGATCTTAATTTTACATTAAGACTTAGATAATCAGTTTACATGGAGAATTTCTTTTTTACTTGAAAGATTTAGTTTATGGGGATTAAAATGACTTCGTTCCTTACAATTTTAATTAATTTTTCACATTTTTTAATTAATACTAAATTGCCTTGACTACAGTGGCTGCCATCTCGCACTTAAAACCTCATTTAGCAAACCCATAATTATTTTTTTTAATAAAATATTGACTTTTGTGCATGAGCAAATTCTGTGTTTAGATAAATTTGGATTTTAATTAGCCCAATTTTTTTCAAAATACAGAAAGAGAGAGAGAGAGAGAGAGAGAGAGAGAGAGAGAGAGAGAGAGAGAGAGAGAGAGAGAGAGAGAGAGAGAGAGAACCCGAGAGACAAAGACAGAGAGCGACAGACAGAGAGACACAGAGTGAGAGAGAGACAGAGAAAAAGAGAGATAAAGCAAGAGAGAGATGGACAGAGAGAGAGAGATAAATCGAGAGAAAGAGACAGACAGACCGGAAGAGAGACAGACCGGAGCGAGACGACCGGAGCGAGACAGACCGGAAGAGAGACAGACCGGGAGCGAGACAGACCGCTGGCAGCTTTTTCCATTAATCTGGGAAAATGAGACTTTTCTTAAATAGATATGATAAACCAAAAATAATCCATAAACATCTGCAGTATTTTTTTTTAATGGTTTAGTCCTTATTGCCAAATACACCAAATTGAGATTTTATAAAAAAAAAAGTGTCCATTACATAATTCCAACCCAGTTTTTAGAACAGCACTGAAACATCCAAGACTGCCAATCATCCATGAGTTATTTATTATGATTTATTCCTGCTCATTACATCCTTTCCCTTTCATCTCTCTTATCCTGTCTCTCTTACTTGGTATAGAGAACGGTGAGGTCAGTTCTCCATCGTCCTCCTCGCTTGGCTTGTCCTCCGGCACGTTCCCGTTCTCTATGTCACTCTTTCCGTCCACCACTGCCACCTCAACGCCGTTAGCTCCCTGCACCAGCTTCTGCCTCTGCAAATCAAGAGGATCATCATAACAACTGAGATAATGTGATTTAAGCACTGGCGACAGGCCAAGTCTATTTATAGTCTATCTTTATATTTAAAGCAAAATATATCATGTTCTCATATGATAATGTTTTATTTTTTATTCGCTGTGGTTTACAGTATGTTTAGTTATTTTTGGGTAAGCATTTGACAAGCAAATTGTGTTAACATGGTCTCGGTTCCAACATATTATAGTAACTTTGTTTAACAAAGGGGAGTCGGAAAGAAGCTGGGAAGTCTGGGAAGTCCGGAGGTCCGGAGGTCGTCCGGAGGTGACCGAGTCGAGAAGTCTGCAGCCTTGACAAAAGATCTAAAGCTTTATCATTAGCATAACTTGATAGGACAGCCTCCAAAATGTGTATAAGAACCAGAGGTTTGTCTTTTGTCTAGTGAGACATTGATGACCCCAGAAATGCTGCGGTGTGTTCCAAATCTTCAATAAAAAGATTCTTGTAACCTACTTCCAAGTCTCCTTGTCTTCTACTGTATTTTACAACAGTCTGTAAATACACGGTGTGGTTCTACAGCCGATATTCACTCAATTTGAAGCTATGGAACGTTACACAAACCATTTAAATGTGATATTCTGCTCTGGTGAAGCGCACCTCAGTGATAATGAGACGACTGGCCATGCGTAGACGGGTTTTGGGTCCGAAGTGGTTGGTGACCATAATACGAAGCCCAGCCTCAGGAAAGCGGTAATTTGGCGGACTGGCATTGATGATTTCATCCACCATGATCACTGAGCCACGAGTGAAGGCCCTGCTAGGTTTGACTACACACAGTACAGCAGGCACACATTAGGACATGCCAAAATGAGAGGAATAAACTTGTCCTTCTATTCGGTGCTATTAGAAATGAAGAAAAAGACACATGCTCATAAGAAGTACAGTTCAGATCATATGCATAAAAGGGCAAAAAAGGGTAAAAAATTATGTTAAAAAAAATCTTACTACTATTAAAAAGCCACTAGTTAAAAGACAAAAGCAAGAGGAAATAATTTCATAACAAGACATGACATAGGAAGAGAAGAGAGGAGGGTTTAGTACGGCTAAACAGACAGGCTAGCGGGCTCGAATTAGGCAGAACTAAATTAAACAAAGAGTCTGCTTCAGAATTTACAGGAAAAGAACAGAGAGAAGGTTTTAAAGAGAGAAAGTGGACACGGGGGATTACCTTTTTATCAGAATGCTCCTACACACACACCTCTTTACACACACACACAAACAGCCACAGTAGGACAACCGTGCTAAAAATATCAAAAGCATGTTTATTCATTTATATAATCAAAAATACAGGAAGGAAAGAGATTTAAAGTTTTAGTACTAGTTTAAGTTTAAGGCTAAAAGTCCAAATTTTGTTGGTTTGCAGAATTTTCTCTCAATAAAATTTTGTCCATCAGTTACGCCCCCACCCGAAATATTTAGCCTGAATAGAATGGCATTCACACACACACACACACACACACACACACTTAAGACCATGCATCATGAAACCCATGTTTCCTAAACATTTTCACATAAAACCAAATTTAGCTCAGGTTCCCCTCACAATATAAATACTTTTAATATTAATAGCAATCTGTCAGTTCTTTTTCTGCCCGTCACTCTTTTTTTTTTATACAAAAAAACTTTACAACAAGGCAGACAATGTGTTAGAATTGTGTAAAAAAAAAAATACAAACCAACACATTTATAACCACCGTAAATTTACATTTATGGCATTTGGCAGACACCTTTTATTCAAAGCTTTTTATTCATTTATTTCTTTTATACAACAGAGCAGTTGGGGGTTAAGGGTCTTGCTCAGAAGCCCAGTGGTGGCGACTTGGTGGTGCTGAGAACTGAACCCCGATCTTGTAAAAGCGGTCCAACACCTTAACCGCTGCGCTACCACATCCCCATGTAAATGTACAAAGACCGTTTGTATTAGTTCTGTTATAAATATCATTCCCCGTTTGCTTTCTCTCGCTAAGTGGATAAGTGATCAAATGTAATTTATTCTGATTTACTAAAATCAAAATAACTTTGTGAACTAAAGAATGGACCAAAAAGGCACAGGAACAAAGAGTGACGATCAGCCTGTCTGTTTAGCCTCACCTAAAACACAAGCCTGAACTAAGTAAAGATAACGAAGAATCCCCAAAGACAGAGGGACCTTACTGTCTTCCAGCTCGTTCCCACTTGCCGCGTTCCCGTTAGCAACGTTCTTTTTGCTTTTTCCAGTGAAAAATGTCTGCATGGAAGAGTTAAACCTAAAAGACAGAAACATACATACACAAGAAAGAAATTAAGTGTTTTGCGGGAGAAAAAAAAAACATTTAGATTTAATGTTGTATTATTTGTATTAGTCTTTGATGTTTGTGAGGAAGTTTCTCAACTGGTCAACTCTGGGCCACGTCTTATTTTCTGCAGTTTCTATCTTAATAAACAGCAAAAAGCTAAAAAAAATCTAAGAAAATTAAATGAAAACTGATTCATTAATGGATTCTTTTTTTTTACTTAAAAGATGTTTTCTCCATTTTAATGGCATCTAGTTAAAGTATGTACATAACGCTAAAAAAAGAGAAAAAAAATCTGGATTAAGAAGCCTAAGAAGACCAGAAAACTTCACACACTAAAGACATTATGGCTGCACAAACTACAAATCTGCACCCTGTGACAAAAATAAACATACATAAGGGCTGTGCTGGTATATATAAATCACAGCAGAATAAATTGTCAACCGTAATCGATTTTTGTATTTCATGTATACTACGACATGTAAATAAGTGGGCGTGGCTAACTACATGCATGAGCCTGAGTAAGATGCTGCATGTGAGACTGAGGGAAACGCTGAAAGTTACATATTTATATTCTCGCATTTAAGATTTTATTTCTGTTGTTTTAGTGGTGTTTATTTGTATACCTCTTGAAAAATGTTAATTGCCGAAAGTTTATAATAATAGTAATAATAATAATGTTTGTAATGTGACAAGGTGAAATTTGTTGTTATATTAAGGTTAATCCAAGTTCATATTTCACTTACTATATTTTATCAAGAACCAAATAAAAAGGGAAAAAAACAAAAATGGTAAAGAATTTTTTATTTATCATATAAAGCCTTTTTTGTTGATTTTTCAGAATTACTGCCTTTTTTAATAACTACATCTTGAAATATTCTTTGAAATAAAATTCCTCATAGTGTAAAATAGAATTTCGGTCAATTTAAGTCAGAGAGGGTAACTTGCATACGAGTGTATGGACCTTTATGGACCTTTAAAACTATTCTAAACACTACATTTTGAGGCAATCGTAAATAAATGGAGGAATATACAGAAACCAGATAAGATACAGGTGGAAGTAGAGGTGGAAATGAAAATAATAGGTGGAAAGACACAAAGATAAAGAGGACAAAGTGTAAAAGTTGGGCATAGAAAAGGAAAAATGGAAGGGAAGACAGAAGCATTAGGTCACATTTTCTTTATGCGGTGGCAGAGGAAGGTTGTTAGCCTTCATGGGTCACCGTTTGGTATGTCATACCCCAGGGACAAACTGGCTTTGGGGACAATTAAAGGAATAAAGATATGTTACATTATAGAAGTCCCCCCCTGTACTTACTTCATGATCAGAATGTATCCTGAATACATGACCACCAGCACCAAGCTTTCCCACCTGGACAGAGGAAGACTGAGTGTAAAAATTCATTTCCGCTAAACAACACACACAGAAAAAAAGACTGGATAAAAAAAAAAACTCACCATACAATCTTCTCATCATAGATAAACTAAAATAAAAGAGCAGAGAAAGATGACTAAAAACAACAGCAATTAAATTTGCAATTAAGGCTTGAATTTGTTTTCCGCAGTAGGGACTTACAGCAATCAGTGCCAAAACAGACAGGATGTAGTAAATCGAGTCCCGAAACACGGCCCACCATGTCAACAGCACCACCTGACACCACACACAGTTAAAATCAAAAGTTAACCTCACTGGTTTGTAGGTATACATGATTTAAATACTATTTGGTATTACAGTGCATGACGAGTCATCAAATATTAAACCAGTGCCAATGATCTGTACTTCATTTATGTATTTAAGTGGTGAAAAACATGCAACATAGAGCAGCAGTCACATCACGGAAAAAGATAAATCAACATCATTTCCTCCAAATCATGGAGTTTATATAAATCAAAGAAATCACAAACTGAACTGATACACAGTCTGATGTTTTAATTATGACATTAAACACATTCCTAAATGATGTGAGGAGCCAATGTAACAAAAATTCCAACTTAAAACGACTGAGCTCACTTTTTTTTTTTTTTTTTTTTTTTTTAATGCAAACCTTTTTTAAAATAAATCTTCAGTGCCACCTACTGGTGCACTCCGATTTCGTACAAGAAAGAACAGGTTTAATTTAAGGTTGGACAATGCCCTTACTAACGGCTGTTAGATTTATCATTTGAAGTTTGTACTGATTATAAAAACTCTATAAAAAGAGACTGGGCTAGAGCACTCGCTTACCAATCTACATTACATGAGGATACGGGGCAACACTTTGGTCCAAAATATTCACAACTAAAAGAAAATAGTGCACAAAATAATCTCTCTTTCTCTTTGTGTAGATTTACTGCAGTAAAAACACAGACCGCTGTTCAGCAATGCAATGTAATTCATTATTTTATAGCAACTAAAAATAAAGAATAAGTAAAAATAGAGCATAAATGATTCATAGACGATAAACAGTTAAACTGGCAGGGCCACACATAGGCAGGCAAACCCACACACAGGTGGTCAGATGGGCGGGCGGCAGACAGGCAGGCCAACAGATGGGCAAGCCCACAGACGGGCAGACAGCCAGGCCTATGCACACACACACAAGCACACACACATACCTGTCCAGCAAAAATCCCACACACGCCAATAATACAGAGGATGTTGAAGACAGCAGAGCCAACGATGGTCCCTACTCCAACATCGCCGTGTGTAATAAACACACCTGCAAATGTACATTAAAATCTGTTAATAAAGCTCCAAATTTTAATAATTCAATCAATTTAACACACAGTTTTATAATCAAGAAGCATTATTACAGTACATTCGTCTTTATACACTAACTTCTTGTTCTTACCTATAACTGATGCAAAGAGTTCAGGGGCCGAGCTTCCTGCAGCCATGAAGGTGGCTCCTGCTACATCCTCACTAAGATCCAACTTCTGCAGAGACAACCCAATACCACCACACACAGTTTACGACACACACACACATACGTATTGTTATCAGACTGTTAAAATACGCAACATGCTAAGTTTTAGCAGGATCCTGATTTCCAGTGTGACAAGGGTCTTAAAATCTTACCTCACATATCTTTTCCAGTGAGGTGACAAAGTAGTCGTCACACACAATCGCCAGCGCCAGGAACATATACAGAGCCTGTGGGGGATACACATAAAGCAGGGCTTCTCTAGAGCTCACACATCCAACTGTGTTTTACTTCGTTACAAACCTTTACTCATAACTGTTAGCTTAGCACCCCACTGGGTCTCCCACGGGACAGTACGTGCTTTCTGAACTACAAGGACGCTAAAAGGGATGTAGCAAGTAATTTAATATAAATAAAAAGAATATTGAATGCAATCAATAAATATAAATCACACACACATACATGCAAGTAGTTTATGTATAGAATGTTTAAAGGTGGAATGATCACTTTTAAGCTTTTTGGGATGCTTAATGAAAACACACATTGTTAAAGTTTGTAGCATCGAAATAACTAATAAAATAGAAAAAAAAAAATACCTTACAGGCTAAACACTTGTAGCCAACAGTATCGACAGCTTTCAATACTTTAGCCTTTTTATTGATAATATCATACAACTAGAATAAAATGTTTTGTGAAAGTTTTTTTTTTTCCATTTTTTACCCCGACTGCATATCAAGCATTAAAAAAAACATTTAAAAAGTATAAAATAATTTCAGACAAGGAGCGATGAGATCATTTTAAAACCTTTTCATTAATAAATGAACCCGTACTATAAAGGGTAAGAGTCCGTGTTGAAAAGATAGCAGCTATAAACCTACACCGCTCAAATAAACTAGCCTCCAACGCTGTTGATTAAATCATACACAGCTCGATCGATAAGTTGCAGCAGGAATGATGGCATGATGAATAAATGATAAAGCTGTCTTCGTATATTGCTGCAGTAGCTGAAGCAGGACTAGATATCAGCTGTAGGGGGCGACACTGCATAAAGCAGCAGGTCAAAATTCAAAGATGAGAAGGAGAGCTGTAAAGCCATTAGGACATAATATAATGTGTTACATAAGAAAGAGCAGCTTTGAGCTGCTGTAAACTGGGCACGTGGGGTTTCAGCTAAGTGTTCGGATGGGGCAGATTATCTGGTGCAGTAACAGCATCTTTAAATGATCTCTGACTTGGCAGAATTTCTTTCAAACTGAATCGCTCACTGTGTCTGGATAAAAGTGCACGCATGAATAACAAATGTGGCACGAACATTCGATCTACTGAGATGCTTAAAGAACTCCATCAGCTTAAAAATACATTTAGGAATATTAAATACAATTTCCATTTTTTCAAATAATAATAATAATAATTTAGTTTAAATGTTTTAATTAAACAATTAAATCAAAGTGGAAATAAAGACAAAGATAAACAGAAAAGATGGGAGGAGTGAGTAAAGTGGGACGATAGAGTTGAGGGGGTGGAAGTGGAGATAACAGGAAGGGGGAAAAAAGGAAAGGTGGAAGTGGGGAGAAAGTAAAACAGGAGGGACAGAAATGAGAAAAAAAGAAGAGTGAGAAAGATACAGGTGAAGAGATGATGTAAGTGTAAGTAGTGGTGGACATAAATACTTGGAGAGACAAAGATAAAAGGGACAATGAGTAAAAGTCAGGCATAAAGAAGTAAAAAAAAAATGGAGAAGGCAGAGACCTAAATGAAAGTGAAGAGGAAGATGGATGAAAGTAATGAAAATAATAACAGCGAAAGGGAGAGGAAAAAGAGGGAGAGACCGAGAGAGAAACAGAGAGAGATGAATTAAAGAGAGCGGGGAGGGGGGGTAAAAAGAGCGGTAGAAAGAGATAGGAGAAGGGGGTTAAAATAGAGAGAGACAGACAAACAGAAAGTACGCGAGAGAGACAGCAAGAACGAGAACGCAAGAGTGTGAGAGAGACAGAGAGAAAGAGACAAAAAAGAAATAAAGGGGGGATAAATAAAGGAGGAATAGAGGGGGGATAAAAGAGAGGGCAAACGAGAGGGAAAGAGATGAGACGGGGGATGAATAAGAGAGAGAGAGAGAGAGAGAGAGAGAGAGAGACAGAGACAGAGATAAAGAATGAGAGAGGGGTAAAAAGACAGAGATAAAAGGAGAGATAAAAAAAAGCCAATGACAGAGAGAGTCAGAGAAAGCGCGAGAGAGAGAGAGAGAGAGAGAGACTGTTTTCCTCACCGCAAGAATATGCAGTAGCACTGCTCCACTTTTCCGCTCCGAGTTGGTGAAAAAGTCATCAGGAAATTCGTGTATTGCTGCAGCATAAAACACACACAAATCACACATATTCACATTTTATTAAATGGATCACTGCAGTTTTACGTCACGTTCGAAAGCTGTTGTAAAAAAACCTTTATGCAACCTGTGAGAAATCTCTTATTAGTCCGCCAGTAACACCACCAAACCCCCATTCCCAAAGTTTCACTGTGAACACACTGCAATGCAGAGGTCTGGAGTTGCACAAGAGAAAAAAAAAATTCACCCAGATAAATGCAAGCCAGAATCCTGAGAATACCACAGCCATTAAAGTAGCCTATAGCTGCTTTCTGAGTGGGAGGGATGGTGGTCATGTCAATCACAGAGACATTAGCCAATCATAAGCATCGTAAAGCACAAAAGGGCAGATAGTGTGCTAACTTTAGGGTGTGTAATTCGGCTATGTGACACAGCATCAGCAGCAGATTGGCTGGATACAAAGACACACGTGTCAGCAGTCACCGCCCTGATTGGAAGATTGAGGGTAGTAGGCTAACAGGTAAAAAGTGAAAAAGACCAATAGAAGAAATGTAAACAAAAGTGGAGGAAAAGTAAAAAAGGAGAAAGTGGTAGCCAGTGGGTAACGTACTGTACAGCAAACTGAAAGACAGGGCTTCAATTTTCTGCACTACCAAGCTGCCACTGCTGGGCCCCTTAGCAAGGCCCTTAACCCCCAGTTGTTTAGCTGTATAAAAGCCAAATGCTGTAAATGTAAAAAAAAAAAAATTACAAGTTTAAAAATAAGTTTTAAAATAAATTATAACTTTACTACCCATAATTCTTAATTGTTTCTTTTAAATTTTCCCTTTAATTTTTAGGTCAAGATAATTGAAAAAAAAAAAATAGTCTTTTAGTTTATAGTCTAAAAACGCAAGTGCATTTTTGGGATCACCAGTATATATCTGTATCATATATTCTTT
The DNA here is from genome assembly GCA_005784505.1 of Bagarius yarrelli. NCBI lineage: Eukaryota > Metazoa > Chordata > Actinopteri > Siluriformes > Sisoridae > Bagarius > Bagarius yarrelli. Next base: position 6,679,189 of record VCAZ01000016.1, read on the forward strand.
CAGATGTGCCTCCTGGGATCTCAAGCAGTGGTTCTCAAACTATATTGAACAGATGCCCCCCTAAGTCAAGTTGACACCACTTACCGTCACCCCATGCCCCCACCCACATCCAAAAAACACAAAAAATGAATATCAATAATTTAGACCCCAATTTTTTATGTGCGACAGTTATTCCATTATTAAAATTTTAAAAATGAATAAGAAATATACAAAAAAAACAAAACTGTGATGTAGTGGGTTGACCGGGCTCGATTCTCAGCTTGGGCCTCTTCCGCTCCCACCTGTCTTTTTTTTTTTTTCTCTCGCTCTCTATTTTCCTAATTTCATCTCCATCTGTCTTATAAATAAAAGCAAAATGCCCCAAAATATCTTTAAAAAAAAATAAGAAATTAAACTTAACAGGAAATTACTATCAAATATGGAACAGATAATTTTTTACTAAACAAATAATTAGTAAATAAATTACAGTCCTGTGCTTATTAATTTAATGCTTTTTTATAGATGGTAATAAAAGGTGGAATAAAGTCATACCAAAGATGATTCACGTTTTATTGGCATCATTTTTTCTTCAGCTGTGCTAATAATGTCTTAGCAAAACTTGGCAAACTTTCCCATAGAACCGCTTAACACAACTGGTACTGTAGCGACACCAAATTTCTGACGTTTCTTTGAGGGACACAACTACCACTGTTCAGAATCAGAATCTTTTCATTATTTTTAATGTGCGAATGACTTTGTGTCCTCACAGAATTAGGAACGAGTTTATCAGGGGGACGGCTCATGTTAGATGTTTTAGGGAAAAAGTCAGGGAAGCCAGATTGCGGTGGTTTGGACATGTACAGAGGAGGGATAATAAATAAAAATAATATTGGTAGGAGGATGTTAGAAATGAAGCTACCAGGCAGAAGGCAAAGAGGAAGAGCAAAGAGGAGGTATATGGATGCGATAAACAAGGACAGGAAGTTAGTGGGTGTGAGTGAAGAGGATGTAGAGAATAGGGTTAGGTGGAGACAGATGATTCGCTGTGGCGACCCCTAAAAGGGAACAGCCGAAAGGAGAAAAAGAAGAAGAAGAGTGAGTGTGTGTCCTGCGATGGGTCGGTAACCTGTAAACAGTGTCTCATACCTTGTACTACAAGCGCCCGAGGAAAGCCTGCCGAGCGCTCTATGACCTTGTGTAGAATAAGCGTCACCGAAAATTTTGCTGCCCTGTTACAAAAAGTAATTAGTCACTTTTAATTTATAATGGATGTCATTGTCCTCTGTTGGTTATCCTAGTGAAACACTTAATAAAAATGATCAGTGTAAAACTGAATCAACCCCTGTGTCTCAGTGAATCAGGTCTGAATTATACTGGCTGTTTAAATGCATCTATTACACACTGGGGTGGTAACGGTGGCTCCAAACGTGTGTACACACGCATGCGCAGAAAGCATGCAGCAATCTGCTGCTACTGTTCAGCATGTCTGGGTAATGCAGCTCCTTCTAAAAGGTCAAGCACAAGGTAACTCCACACACTCCTCTGTGACAGGAATACAAAGTGCAGCTGTATCCTTATGTTCTGTGGACTTGCTGGACTGGAAAATATATAACTAATAACCTAATTAAAACAATAACTCAGGGTTAATGACAATATTAGTCCATTGAGGTATGTCAATATAAACGCCTTCCTGTTATCAGAGAGGACTTTAAACACGGTAGGTTTAAGGTGGATAAAAAGGACTTTATTTAGCCCTTTTTATTTTTTCAGGCAATATAGAATAAAAAAAGTTAAATAATGTACAATGTGGAGGTAACGACTCCACTGGTAACGGTTCTAGTCATATCCTTAACTAATTTGTAAAAGTCAGAATGCAGTTATGTAAATATCCTTGACCTTGTAGTGACTTACAACTTCAATCTAATTTACAGTCTTTATCAATAGAGATCGCATTTCTGTATAAATCCTACAAACATTAATCCACTTGTTTGTAGAATATCATCATCTTTTTCTTTGTTCTGTTCTGTTCTGTTCCCTTTTAGGGGTCGCCACAGCGAATCGGTCTCCACCTAACCCTATTCTCTACATCCTGTTCACTCACACCAACTAACTTCATGTCCTCGTTTATCGCATCCATATACCTCCTCTTTGGTCTTCCTCTTTGTCTTCTGCCTGGTAGCTTCATTTCTAACATCCTCCTACCAATATATTCACTATCCCTCCTCTGTACATGTCCAAACCACCTCAATCTGGCTTTCCTGACTTTCTCCCCAAAACATCTTACATGAGCCGTCCCCCTGATGAACTCTAATCCCGTCAAACCTCGTTACTCCCAAAGAAAACCTCAACATCTTCAGCTCCGCTACTTCCAGCTTTGCCAGCCGTTTCTTCCTCAGTACATCATAGCTGGTCTCAACACTGTCTTGTACACCTTCCCCTTAATTCTAGCCGATATTCTCCTGTCACACATCACTCCTGACACGTTTCTCCACCCATTCCAACCTGCCTGTACTCGCTTCTTTACCTCTTTTACACAGGTTCATGGAATATCAATCAAAAGACATCATAGGGTTACTTCCCATAAGCCTTTATATATTTTTTGTTTTTCAGATTAAATTGACCGCTTATATATGCAGAAGCATGATTTATCTTAAAAAAAAATAGTTAAGACAAAGACAAATAAAGAAACTTGACATATTCCATGGCATATATCAAATCAACAAAAATCAAACAGATACAGAGAATAGTTTTGCAATATAAATAGAATAACTTTTTTGTAGAAACGTTAAATTCTGGTCCAAAAGGTGCTTAACAAACAATTCGGTTGACATTTTGGTGGTTGCCTATTTTTTGATAAGTGATTGTATGTTGTGGGTTCCACAGTTTACGACCCCAGACATCTCATTAACATTGCATTCGGTTAAAACGGGTTAAGTTGGTAGAAAAATTATATTTACAGTTGGGTATTTCAAAAATAAGTGGAAAGTGGTGGCTCATAATTAAGGTGTTGGACTAGCAACCTGAAGATTGTGGGTTCGATACCCAGCTCCACCAAGCCACCACTGCTGGGGCCCTAAGCAAGGCTCTTAAACCTAAATGAATGAGATAAATAGAAGTCGCTTTGGTTAAGGGCGTCTGCCAAATGCTGTAATTGTAAAAATGAACTTATGCAATTTTTTTATTAGTGTTAAGATACTAAAACACATTTCCATTTTAAGAATACCATTATTTTAACACTGATGAACAAAGATTGATGAAACAAGCTAAAGTTGCCATTTAAAATGTGTTTTTATAATATTAATACCGAAGAAACCCCCACAGTTATTACTTATAGTATTCGAACAGTAAGGGATATGACATCACTGGCATCTGCTCCAACAATAGCTGTGTATAGATTAATGTCCCCTGTAGGTGAAGGTGACCCCTTACACCGTACCGGCCAACATCCCACCTCACACTTATCAAACACACCAGCAGTGTGATTTTACAGCCGATATCCTACGCATCAATATCTCAGAGAAAGGTGGCAAATTTACACACACACACACACACACTTTCCCGCACTCACTCATTCTTTAGTAAAGTATTCAGGGTATATCTGTTCAATCAAATGTACAGATTAAATAGAAAGTTTCCTTGTTAAGTTCATATTGGTAAGTAATTCATTTATTGTCATAAGGAGAATTAAATCAAGGTTTTTACATAAAATAAAAAATTTTTAAAAAATATACATATAAATAGCCTGCAAAATTACCTAATAACAAAATTTCCCACCCAATATGTTTTGAAAAGCAAACATCAGTGGTTTCACTGGTTTTATTTCCATTATTACTTGAATACTGGTCACTTTACATCCGAACAGTAGCTTGAGTAGCTTCTCAAAGTGTTTCTTTGATGAAACCATCACAAACTTTTGCTAAAGGCATTAAAGTTAAAGTTCCTTTTATACTTAAATAACAATAATTGCGATAAGTGGTAATCATTTGAAATAAAAGTTATGTACTAATATAATCATACAACATAGTTAATGGACACCTTAACAGCACCAACCACAAACTGTGGCCACAGAAGTGAAAGCACACAATTGTCTAAAATGTCTATAAAATGTCAGAGGAACCCAATCAGAGGCCCAATCAGAGTTTCAGCATGACAATGTTCCCCTCTATGGTGTATTATGGCTAAAGTGAAAGAACTTGGTGTGTTCTACACCACAAACCCCACTGGGCTAAACCGGAAGAGGGATTGCCTGAACCATTACCACACTGTTTTCAGTAGTGTGGACGTTATTACAAGTGTAATATTGAGACTAAATCTGAAATATAATATTAACCCCCCACACACACACAGATGTATTGACCAGGCAACCCAATACCTTTGTGCACATAGAGTAGCTTTCGAGTACATTTTCCATCAGAACATTTTTTAACAGAACACATATTGGAATATTTAACTCGAGTTTACCCCAAACATGGACTACATCCACATACAGTAAGCAATTCATGAATAAATAAACTAGAGAAAGCACTTAAACTAACTCGCACCAACGACGCTTTCTCGTCCTTGTTATGTGGAACATAAAACTTTACATTACAACAGCTCTAAATGTGTAACACACACCTGCTTTCTGACTTTCACTTGTCCTGGAATGTGTCAGCGCAGTCACACTGTGTGAGAAATGCAAGTGATATGCTGCGGGATCCCGGATCGGACATCGTGGTCCGTTTCGCTAATGAACTTCACAGGAGGCAAGTGTTTAGCGAATGCTTGGGACTCATCCGGTATTAACAGCAAAGTCATATCATTAACAACTGAGTGGAGGCAAACATTAGGTTTTTCAAGACATTAACAAACCTTATACTTTGAGATTATTAACACTATTTAATTTACATTTCAAACCTTATAAAGACTGCAAAACATGGCGGTGGTAGTATCATGTTGCAAGTTACTTCTTCCCCTTTTAGCCAACTAAAGCTTTTTCTACCCGGTTACCTGACTTTTGGTAGAAGGCTACCTGTATGCCTGTTTCCTGTGTGAAATTTATAGTACATTTTTACACCATGCTGAACTTACAGCAGATCAGTAGGATTGCACCTGCCATCAAACAGAGCACATGGGCTTACATCGCACAGTGGAGCTTAATAGCAACACCTGTGCTAAGCTGGATGAAAATGATGCTCTCATTTAAAATGATATGCAGAAAACAAATACTTCCATGGAATGTGGACTTGCATCATACATTGGAAGTGGAAGTAATGTAAATTAACATTATGCATTTGAATTAACCGTACACACTGCAAAATTATGCCACACCTTTAATGTATATTTAAACAAAATGCTAAATTAAATATACAAGTTAAATATAAAAAAATTTAAAAAAATAATAAAAAAAAAAAAAAAAGATTTTTGCCCTAGCTAAATCTAGAGTTCAAGCTAGATATCTATATATATATATATATATATATATATATATATATATATATATATATATATATATATATATATATATATATATATATATATATATACATACACACACCACACATACATACATACACACACACACACACACACATACACACACACACATACCCACACACACTTTTTACACTGTGAAACAAAAGGAACTAGTGAGTGTACTGGAATGTCTACACATCACCTAGTGATTACTCATAGGGGTTTTCTCAGTCAGTCCTAAGCACACAGATGTGTTAAACTGTTATATACACCTTAAATACTGCCAAAGATCATTTTTTGCTGTAATTTGCATTAGACCTGCACATGTCCTGGCACACTGAAGCTACTACTGTAATTCTACAAAGTTCTGTCTAATTCACTTGTGGTTACACGTCATTACACTTTAAAACAAAGACAATTTCAGATTTTTTCTTTAACACAGTGTGACAAACATAAATTAGCTTTCAGGATGTGATTTGGTAATATTGGTCTTAAAGAAAGTGTGTTTGACATCCTTACATTAGTGCTTCAGACAAACATATCAGAAATTCCTGAAAGCGATGAACATCCTACTTTTATAATTACAGTATTCTATACAATAGACCTTACACAGGATAAGAAATAACAGGCATTAGATTGGTGATCACACACAGCCTACAGCAGCCAAGAAATGAGATTGCATCAAACCAATCTAATTGTCTCTTCAGGTCCCAGGTGGCTCAGTGAATCACAGCCATTCGGGAAAGTCTACAGAAGATCATTTAAACTACACAAATTGCAGTCGATTGTGGATTTGGTGAATAGTGTACACCAATTTTACACTATAAAAACACTATAATCCCAGATCTCAGGCCTAAACATCTCCCAGATAAAATAAAGTTAATCATGTGATGGGTGAGAGTCAGATTTTCATACCAATCCTGGTTATTTGCTCTGGAATTAACTTTGTTTTTTACCTTTAAAACTAATTATACAGGTCTTTTTCTGCCACTTCAAATCATCTGTCATCATCCTGTCTTCTGCTTCCACATCCAGCAGACTAAAAACAAAGCATATGCAGCAACCACAGCCAATACTGCAGAGAGGAGGATTCAGTAAACAGGCACCAAAATGCAAATGTGCTTCAGATAGTTCCTCATACTATATTCTGTACGACGGAGAAAGATGCATGCTTATTCATGGAATGGCTTCCACAACGTCAATCATCAGCCCTGCCAAATGCTTGACTGATCCGTTTGTAATGGTACCATTATGATTAATTAGTACAGTTGCATTGTTTTGCAGACCTTTAATCATAGTGCGGAAAGCAAAATAATAAACAATCAATAGACGCAATGGACGAAAATAAAATTATCACCACATCGCGTTTACTTTCTTTTTTTTGGAGGTCATGTCTACCCTGTGCTGTTTCACCATGTATAGTGTAAATGCAGATATAGCGTACGAGTCAGTTTTAAAAGATGATGTAAGCGGACTGTCAAAAAAATTTGGATACCGTCACAAAATTGGAATTGGGACTCAAGACCTGCAATGTAAATGTGTCCAAAGAGCTGTACAGGACCAGCAATTGTTTCCGTATATGAAAAAAAATTGTTAAATTGCTCGTTTCTTTTAAGACAGATTGTAAATTGCGAGATAGACAACCAATCCACAGAACCAAGATTATCGTACATACAAAATAAAATGTCTACATGCTCAGGTGTAAGGAAGGTCTAGAGATTTTGATAAGGAATAAAAAAAAATAAAAAAGATAAAGGGATTTAGCCTCGGACTTGCTCACAATGAGACTACATTCTGGAAAAGCAGTTTTAGGCTATTCATTTCTTTTTAGCTCATACTTTTATAAGAAAATAATCACTAGTGGAATCGAACCCGAGGTAAAATTGACGTACTGTTATTTATCAAGTTTTAAATCATTTTGTTTTATTTTCTACAAAGCAATTTTAGAATTTTCTTGTTTTTATAGCGGGGATAAAGCGGGATTTTTGTTTTTTTACGCAGACCTTTTGCGGTTAATAAGAAAGTCATGGCCTTCTGTGTTGAAGAGAATGTTTTGTCCATTACAAAGCACTGAAACTGTTGACTTCCTTACCAAGCTGTAAAGAAAATTTCCTAACCAAACATTTCTTGAATCATATCTTTTTAGATAATCGCTCACTTTATGAGAGCTAGATTGTATTTAGACGATCCGTCCGCCAGGGTGCCTGTGAGAGATTTTACTAGGGAAGGAGTGCAGTCATTTAAACCTGTGACAATACCAGAGGCCAACATTACAAATGCATAGAACTTCATTTATTTTATTTTTCTACATCACATCTGGTTTGCACAAAAGAGTCACTATCAAAGCAAAGCATGATTAGTTGTGTATTTGTGCTTACATGTGTGTGGATTTAGAGCATATGAGTGTGTCGTCAGCTGGCCAAAAGAGGCAAATGTGCCAGATTAGAATCCTGCAGAAGCAACATTCTAATAAACACAGCAAACAGATGGACACGCAGACAAGGAGGTGGAGTGAGGAAGAGAGAGAGAGAGAGAGAGAGAGAGAGAGAAAAGAGAGAAAGAAAGAGGAATGCTACACATCATAAGATGTTTTTCTTATTCTGCATTAACAAACAAAACCAGAGGAGATCAACATCAGCTAAGGGAATCTGTGAGGCAGATAAAGATGAAAAAAAAAGAAATTTTTATTTGTAGTAAAAGAGAATTTTACTTGCACATAAAGTGTTAAGATTTTACTTAATATAAAAATGTTTCCCAATTTTAGTTAGATAAGACTTCTGGATCATAAAGAAAGTCTTAACACAAAGACATTGATCATTATATGATGCATAGAAAAACCATTTCCACTCAATTTTAAACAAGGAATGATGCTCAGATCTGTTAATGAGGTCAGAAAACTTGCACGAGTAGCAAACAAACAGCATGACGTCCCTACCTAACCGGCACACTGCTGAGATCTCATAAAATCTGGCTTTGTTTAGAACCATTAGGCGTGCAAAAAAAAAAAGAAAGTACAAGACAACAAACAAAACTTTACATAATGCCACATACACCAAGCTGTTTATTACACACAATCACACACTGTGCACTTCTACATGTGTGTAATCAGACCAGATTACCTGCTACAACAGTGGCAAGTAATGTAGAGTGACACCGACATGAAGATGAGCACCACAACTTAAATATTTTAACGCTTACAAAATGTATTGGAATTATTTTGTATTCATATACACAACAGAATTTTTTTTTTACATCTAGATTTAATTGGCATGATTTGCTTAAATGACATCATCTTTATATTTTGACACAGATAAACATGACACTAGACAAAACGAACCGTGATTAGTTGCTAAGCATGTCAATCAGATGTCTTTTTTGTCAAGAACAGCTGCTATAGAGTCCAAACCATCTGCCAGTAGAGCCAGTTAGAGGGTTCGGTACTGTATAGGATGTTTGAATGAATTAGGCAAGACCTCTTCTTCTTTTCCTTTCCTTTTTCTTCCCTTTTAGGGGTCGCCACAGTGAATCATCTGTCCCCACCTAACCCTATTCTCTACATCCTTTTTACTCACACCCACTAACTTCATGCCCTCATTTATTACATCCATATACCTCCTTTTTGCCTTCTGCCTGGTAGCTTCATTTCTAGCATCCTCCTACCAATATATTCACTATCCCTCCTCTGTACATGTCCAAACCACTTCAATCTGGCTTTCCTGACTTTCTCCCCAAAACATCTAACATGAGCCGTCCCCCTAATGAACACATCCTAATCCTGTCCAACCTCGTCGCTCCTAAAGAAAACCTAAACATCTTCAGCTGTGCTACTTCCAGCTCTGCCACCTGTCTCTTCCTCAGTACATCATAGCTGGTCTTTCCACTGTCCAATGTACACCTTCCCCTTAATTCTATCTGAATCTATTGTCTATTGTCCTGTCACACATCACTCCTGACATGTTTCTCCACATATTCCAACCTACCTGTACTCGCTTCTTTACCGCTTTTACACACTCTCCATTGCTCTGGACTGTCGACCTCAAGTACTTAAACTCCTGAATTAGATTAGCCCTCAAGCCCCTAAATGTCTTCTAACCTATACATTACATTTAAGTGATGCACAGAAACGCCATAATCAGACGTTAAACTAGGAGTGGGGCAGTGGTGGCTAAAATGGTTAAGGTGCCAAGTTGCTGATCTGAAGACCAGAAACACCCGGGTTCAAGCCCCACCACCGGCAAGCCAACCACTGTTGGGTCCTTGAGCAAGACCTTTAACCCTTCCTGCTCCAGGGGCGCTGTATCATAGTAAGTTGGGGGTCAGAGCGCAGGGTCAGCTAAGATGGGATATGCGAAAAATGCATTTCATTGGCTCTGTACACGTACCTTGCACAATGACAAAGAAGTTGAATATTAATTAATATTAATATTAATTAATAATAATTTTCAAATCTCAAATAATAATAAAACGCTGTCGACCAACGCTATCGACCAATTTTTATTTACCCGAAAGATTTCGAATTCAAAAGGTTTGTTGAAAAAAAAAAAAAGAAATGGTGCAATAAAAGGTGTTGGATGTAATAAAGAAAGAGTCTGTGTGTGGGATGTTGATATGCAAGTCAGCGCTATAGCAGCCTATTACTGGAAAATCAGCTTTCTCTCTTGAGCTATGGCCATTAACAGAGATAAGATTTGAGCCATATTATCTGTACATCAAAAGTAGGCGCCGTAAAGCAGGGAGGGAAAAAAAGGACAAATCGAATGCAAGCGTGCAGGTAATCCTGAGAGAGTGTAGACAGGATTTTGATTATGTAATCTTGTCAGCTGGCACTTTTCTGGAGAGACTGAGGAGTTAATGGACTCCAAAAGTTATTTTTAAACACAAAGAAATGGAAACACCAGCAACACCAAGACTGAAGTGAAGTGCTAACCCTCTCCAAGATCTTTTGTCTCGAGTATATTTGCAAAGACTGATGCTAGAGTTTTCCAGACTTACCTGGCTCAGTACAGTTCTTCTCAACAGTCTCGTTGTTTTGCACCCAAGCCATTAGTTTTCTGCCCCAGTGGGGGTCAACGTTTACCTCTTCATCTACGATCATGCCGTGACCTGAAAAATATATATATATATATTGTTAATTTTAAACCACATTGAGCTTTATATAACAAGCAAAAAAGCAAAACAGAAGCAAAAATCCGAGTAAACTACCATTTTTAATTCCATAATGTCTGTATTATATTATACACTGGTGCATCTAAAAAAATTGAATATCAAGGAAACAAATTTTTCTCCTAACAATTTAATTAAAACATGAAAGTTTTTATATATAATTCAGATTTATTACACATGAACTGAAAAATTTCAAGCCTTTCACAAAATCAAAAATCCAGTATCTTAAAATATTAGATTATTTTATAGTATTTTCAATAAAATGATTTCCAATCGTGGCCCTGTGATGGACTGGTACCCCTCCTGTTTTCGTTCTTTTAGAGACGGCTGAGATAGACTCCAGCAGATCCCCGTGACCCCAAATTAGGGAATAAGTGGGTATAGAGGATGAATGAATTAATGAATGAATAATTCCCAATATAATTATAATTTACAAACTTCTGAGTAAAGTATGCACTCAGTGTTTGGTTCGGGCTTCTTTTGCAAAAAATACTGCGTCAACGCAGTATAGCATGATCAGTGATCAACCTGCGGCACTGCTGCTGTGTTAGAAAGGCCCAGGTTGTTTTGAAAGCAGCCTTCAGCTTTTCTGTATTGCATCTGATATCCCGCATCTTCCTATTGACAAAACAGCAAATTCACCACAAAGTAGACAATTTTATCTCTATAAAAGACATGAAGTGCTCTAAAATCTCTTGCTAAATGGCTACATCGAACTGTGGACCAATACCAGCAGGTTGGATTCAGCGCTACTTTCTACTTTCTTTCTCCAGACCCTGGGTCCTTGTTTTTCAAATGTATTGCAAAAATATACTTTCATCTGAAATGAGAACTTTGGACCACTGGGGTCATGCTCCAGTTTATTTTCTCCTTTACCTAGATAAGACACCTCTAATGTTCTCCTTGGTTCAGTAGTGTCTTGAAACTGTGAATACAGCCCATCACCTGGACACAGTTGTGTGGTGGTGGTCCTCAAAACTCCAACATTGCATTCCATGTAAATATTCCCCATCCTGTTGAATGCCTTTGGATGACAATCTTTTAAAGGCTATGGTCATCCTTGTTGCTTGTACATTTTTCCCTACCGCATTTTGCCCTTCCAGTCAAATTCCTATGAGTTTGTTTTATTACAACTCAGTCTTTAAACAGCCACCCTTTCAGCAATGACCTGTGGCTTACTATCCTAATTAAGGGTGTCAACGAGTGTCTTCTGGACAACCGTCAAGTCAGCTGACTTTCCTCTGACTGTAGTAATGTGTACTGACCATGACTATGAGAGCATGAGTAAAAAGAGTTAAAAATGGAAAACAATTATGAGACCGAAAAGTCACACATGGAAGTTTTGGCAGCTGATATCTTGCCTGATATTCTCAGTTATGTAACAGAAAATAAGGTGTCCAAATTCACATACACCCATTTTTGCTTATTTCTAAATCTCTGTTCTTTAAACCAGTGCCCAAGAAAGTAGAAATTTAAACCAAGATTTTTCAGCAGTCTTAAACTAACAATATACAAAAGAAATACAAAATTTAGAGATATCTAAGGACTCCAGGTCTGGTAGGTCATACAATATGAAATGCTGGACTATTATTGATGGTTAAAGTCAAAGTAAACCCAAAAACACAAGACATGAGACTGGAGACAGGAAATCATATTGTCAGACACAGTCACAAAATAAACAACTATTTAGACTTCACACAGTCACTAAATCAAGCACAGGGACCTTGAAGATGACATGCAATGCTACACACTTTCTGGTCTCAGCCACCCAGGACACACTGGAAATTGGACACACTGGAAACTGAATTGAGTGCAATGGTAATAAAAGCTGTTTGGGGCTAGGAGGGGAAATACCATTAATATTTGCTGACATTATTTTGAATCTGTTCTGAATGTTATTACTAAATAATGAATTAAAAAGAAATAAGACCATCAAATTTTGTTGATGGATTTGAACACTGTAGGTAGTCTGTGTATGACATCATGATGCTCACGCAACAGGTAATGACAGTTCATACGCTACAGATTTCCTCTTATTTAAAACCAATGTCTTCGCCAACCTCAGTGAAGCGTCCAACAGGCTTTTTGTGACAGAATTGCCATTAATATTTGCTAAAATTACTTCTGTTATTAATCTGTTATTACTCAATAAAGCATTTTTAAATAAATAAGACTATTAAATTGAGCCAAATTATCTGAAAGATGATAATTGGTTAAATTTGCAAGTGCAAAGAATTTATAAAAGCACTTAGCGTTTATTCTTCTAAATACTGTGAATAGCAAGAACTCTCGGATGCTTTTTTCCCCCCGCTTTCAGTATTATAAATGCTATATGCATCCAAAAGCTGCTCCACAGGAAGGAAAGTGTGGCTGATTAAACAATTCTCCATTAAAGTGCAGCTGACTTAATCGCAGTTTCCTACAGATAGTTCCCTCAGATACGCTACAACAACAATACAATAAATCATAGCCCTTCTGGTTGACATCCAAATCCCTCCTCTTTGGCCTTCCACTTTGCCTTCTGTCTGGCAGCTCCTACCAATATTTCCACTATCTCTCCTCTTCACATGTCCAAACCAATTCAACCCGTCCTCTCTGATGTTGTCCCCAAAATGTCCAACAGAAGCCGTCCCCCCTCTGGTGTGTTCGTTTTAATCCTGACCAACCTTGTTACTTCCAAAGAGAACCTCAAAATCCTAGTCTTTTCTTTCTCCTTAGTGCCACGGTCTCTAAACTGTACAACATGGCTGCTCCTACCACCGTCATCTACACCTTCCTCTTTATTATCGCTGATATTCTTTTGTCAAACATCACTCCTGACAAGTTTCTCTACTTGCCTGCATGCACTTCTTAACCTCTCTTCCACACTCTGCATTGCTCTGGACTCTTGACCTCAAATACTTCAACTTCTGTACCTTCTACCCGGTAATCTCATTGTTCCACTGTCCTCTCACACACACACACACACATTCTGTCTTGTTACGACTGATTTTCTTGCTACATAGACTTTAGATTCGCCAATATAAAAAAATATTTTTATAAAAACACTTCTAAAATAAAATAAATATTATATTATTTCAATCCAAATATATAAATTCAAAGTGCTCACTGCTAGTGTGTTACTTCATTCATCAACTCTCCCAAATTTAGCTGTACAGTCAGTATGTCCATCAACTGGTTTTCACTGGAGTAGAGAGGTAAATTAGGGTTATTACCCTTGGCCAGATACATATGAAAGAAATGGAGGGGGGAAAGAAGCAAAAAAGCTTTTGGACCGAGTGTGTGCATACTTGCCATTTGATCTCCCGCATCCAGATCATTATTCACCCACTGCGCCTTTCATCACACCTCCATTACGCAAAAACACAACTAAGGGTTCTGACTAACAACCATTTAGATTTACACTCCTCTTTTCTTTATGCAAAAAAATTCACATTTCACATTCACATTATTTGACGACTACAAAGGGTTTCAAATAATGACTTATTTTAGAGCCTCAGTTACAGTGGAAATGTCCAGCCGTGTCTTTTAGTCACTTGCCGGATCTTCAGATTACAGAACAGGGCAGGATAAGCTAGGATGCTAACAAGCTAATTAGCTAAACACAAGAACAGTCATTGCAGCTAAGTGAAGATACAGCATTAAGAATTTAAAATGCACCAAATGATTATTTTTAGATTAATTACACACTGTTAAAAAAGTGCATACACCAACAAAGGTTATATTGTAAAATAGCTTTGCAAACTTTCCCCCCATGGAATGACA
>VCAZ01000016.1:6698549-6728549 GCA_005784505.1 Bagarius yarrelli
GACTAAAACCGCAGACCAAATTGGGTTCCACTCCTTTTAGCCAGGAAAAAGAATTTTATGCTATTGAAGATTAGCAGTTTATGAAATATTAAAACCAGCCTACATGGAACCAACAGTCATAACAGGATCAAAATCACAGAGATTTTTTCACAGAGAGATTTTTTTGACATCACAGAGTTTCGGGACAGACATTTCCCATTTTTCTGATGTTTAATGTGAATATTACCGTGTCTATTTATAGAGTTATGCACTGTGCTGCAACCACATGATTTACTAATTTACAAACTGCATAAATGAGTGGATATAAAAGGGTTACCTAATGAAAAAAATATGAGGTTAAGCCCCTACCACACTCATTCCACTCTGTTACTGCTAATAAAACAGATCTCTCTGGGGAAGCAGTGGCTGACTGATACCAGAAAGAGCGGGGTTTGATTCCCAGCACCACCAAGACCACTGTGGGCCCCTGAGCAGGGCCCTTAACCCCCAGTTGCTCAGTTGTATAAAAGGCATAAATGTAAGTCGCTCTGAATAAGGGCATCTGCCAAATGATGTAAATGTAACTCTGGGGACCCCCAAGGTGCATGTGTCTATAGAACACCCCCCCCCAGCAGCACCCCTGGTGTTTGTTTGTTACAATGGTAGTAAGTTTAGTATGATAACTGAAGTAAACATAATAGTATTGGTCGTTACCATGTTTTGTGTCCCTATAAACACAATGTTAATTGGTCTCATCAATTTGAATATATTTTTGTGGTAGCGCACAAATATAAGTGGTAGCGCAGTGGTTAAAGTGTTGCACTGCTTCCCCGCACCATTCGGGTTGCTACTGCTGGGCTTCTGAGCAAGGCCCCCAACCCCCTAGTGGTCAGTTGTATTAAAAAAATAGATAAATATGAGTCACTCTGTATAAGGGCATCTGGCAAATACTGCAAATGAAATAAATATATAGAAATGTACACAATTTGGAATTCAATTGGTTCTGCTGATCTGTCTTTTAGTGACTGCATAAATTTGGTTAAGGTAGGGGGTAAGTGGTAAATAAAGGGTTAAACCATTGGACTGGTAATCAGAAGATTCATTAGAATCTAATCAAAAAGTTAAATGGCGGTGTTAGGGCAGGTATGAACACTTTAATGGCACCATTTTCATTGGCTTAAATCATCTGAGTGTCAATACCTTAAAAGAACAATTCGATCTCCAGGAAACAGGCAGAACTTCAGCATGCTGAAGGTACCTGGCCGTGCACTCAGTCTTCTGGGTTATGGACTAAACTTTTAAGATACAGGTCAGAAAAGGACAACCTCTTTATGCTGGATTAGCCCAGCAGTTAGTGAACAGTATGTTGCTCCTCTGATCTGCAGCAGGGGGAGTAGCACTACAGCTAAAGCTGGTTAATCTTGTCCTGGCACTAGTCCGAGCACTTTTGCCAGGTTTCTAGTCCTGGACAGTCTAATCCTTTGGCACGGCGTATTTCTAAACATGAATTTCATCATGAGGTGGGATGCCAACTTTCCTTATGAATAACCTTGCTTAAATTTATTTATATTCTATAAGATTCTGTATATACTTACTGAAAAAGTACATTTTCCAGTCTAGGGTTCATTTTAAAAGGTACCTATACATATAATGTGTTTCTATAACAACAGCTCACTCTGTACATCCAGCAGACACTACTCTAAAACTAATAACAGATAGATTTGATATAGTTTCATGTTTTCGATCTTTATTTAGAATTAATAAAAGGAATTTTAGCTGTTACCACTTTCAAGTTTTTAGTATATGTTATTTTGTGTTTTATATGTATACATCCTGGATAAAACCGAGGACACAAGTCACCACCTTGCATAGAAATACATACAAACATCCATAATTTGGTGTATTTATCTTATCTCTTGGAGTAGAATCAAGAATAATGAACAAACCTATGTGGACATCAGAAGAACGTGCAAAGAAACTTAATATACCTGTTTTATTAATTATTATTTGTTTATCTAAGACGCTTCTGCAACCCAACATTTGCACTTGTCAGTTAAAATCTCTTATTTAGGAGGCATCAAAGAGACAGCATGTTAGCATAGCAGTTTGTCTCATTTTGTTCCTTTTTTTAGCTCAATTTGCTGTAATGAATATGTATGAGTTCCCTTTCAGAAACTCGAGCTGCGTTAACAAACGCTACGGGAATGCCTCTGCTTTGGTCTGCAGCACATGTGTATGAATAATAGGAAATCATGTCTAAGAGAGAGAGCAAGAGATGCAATCAAACTGTTTGCTCAACATTGCTCTTGTTATATTACAGGCAGCGATGAGCATTGGCTGCTTGCGATCGGCTAGCTTTTGTCAAGGCTAGCTGCTCTTAATGTGAGCAGCTACCGCTTCACGTTTTTACATTCCAGTTAACATCGTTTAAGGACAAAGGCCAGGTTCAGCTAAGGCTCATGAGACTGGCACTTCAGGATACATTGCCCAAACCTACCCTATGCCCTGTGGTGCTTCAGGACATAGTGGTTCCAAGTGGACATGGTTCTCAGACGTTGCCTGTCACAGTTGGTACAGCACAAGAACCCCTATCCTTGACATTAGAGGCTGGAGGTATTAGTCTGAGGGGTTATGTCAGCCACACTACACTGGGGCTGGTTCCTCAGGGGAGCTCTTTGTGGCACCCTTGGGTACTAAATCAGTTAATGCTGCCACCACAGGTGTTAGAAAATAAACAGAACAGAAAGGCTTGTTTCTCCTATTAGGGGCAGTACAGTGATTGGGCAGCTTGTTTCCTGCAGGGAAGCTGCTTTAACAAAACAACTAGAGGCCAGCCTAAAGATGCTGGTTCCCCTATAAGATACCCTGAATATGAGGATGAGCTCTTTTTTAATTCCTCTCGAACCTTTCCAATTTTGTTGTAAGCGGATCAATATTGTTTTTATATTTTTGGCCTTATCTAATTGAACTGTCACAAAAGTCATGCCTTTTATTGTTTGTCCTTTTTTCTCTCTGGTGGACAATATTAGTATTACAGCCTACATCTCTGAATCTGACTGATATTTCTGGCAGAATCATTATAATGATTACCTTGATTATTTAATTACTGATAATAAACCCACATTAAACTTACTGATTCATGGTACATGTATTGCATTCTTTAAAAGATATTTCAGTTAACATTTGTAGTTAATTAATTTGTCAGTTTGTTTGGCATTAGCCGCCACAGTGTTTAATTTCTTTCCAATGCTTAACCCTGGCAATCAGAAATCCGAGGGGTTGCCCCTCTATGGTCTGGAACAATACAGTACTTGCATAAGCTGTTCAGGCACTTAGCACTTGCTCAGCATTTGCATGGCCCTCAACTTTTATTGTATGTAGCATAAACTTTCAATAAATTTACATCCTGCTACAGTGATGCGGCTTACAGTGTCAATAAATCAACAATTTTGTTCATGTTTATAGACACCTGGGCCAGGATATGGGGCTTTGAATTATGTGTGCAAATTATTCATTCATTCATCTTTTATACCCGCTTATTCCCTAATTCAGGGTCACGGGGATCTGCCGAAGTCTATCCCAGCTGTATGTGAAAGGGCAAAAGGCAGGAGGGGTACACCCTGGAAAGGTCACCAGTCCATCACAGAACCACACACACACACTCAATATGGGCAATTTAGAATTACCAATCTGTCCAGAGTGTACCCCTCCTGCCTTTCATTTCATCCTTTCAGAGGTGGCTGGGTGTACAAATCAGTTCTGTGGAATTAAACAAAATATAGTAAAGTATATAGCAAATAGAAATTATAATAAAATTCGACTTAATTTGAAACAGAGACGACCACAAACTAAGAAAAACCTGTTACTGTTATACTAGTATACACTAAAATTCTAACATCTCTTCCCACAATACACGTTATAAATTTGGGTCAACAGGTTTGGCAATACCAATTAATAATTTTTCTAGATGCATCTTCATTTTAAGCCTAAAGCTTCCTACTCCATTATATATCAACTCTGCAGTCAGCATCATAAAAGTTAAGAGGATTAGCTGATGGACAGTTTTATGGCTTTTCTGGCATCTAATATCCAAATGCCAAAAGCCTGAATCTCGCATCAAACTAATTTCAGTCTCAAATACAGGAAGCGGACAGACATAGTAGTGTATATATGCTTCTTTTGTAAGGAGTGGACTGGATAATGCCTCGAAAGTGCAAAACAGTATTACGCAACAGCTGGAATTGGAAAACCGTTCACACTAACAGTAATAATAATAAAAAAAGGAATTACACACCGTTTAGTGACAGGGCATTAAAATAAAGTGGGATAAAGATTATTGCTACACTTTGATATAGATATCAGGTTAACTGCTAATAAAGTCTTGCAAAAGATTGTGAAACCGTGTACGATATATTTATAAAATGGACCACAAGGTGGATTTCCTCCAGTGCACATAAATACAGCAAATTATTGCTGCTAATGCTGCCAGAACTTCTGTCGCTCATTTTTTTTTTCATCGTTAATTCCCATCTGGCCTTGTTTTATTGCTAAACACTGGTTTGATTATATGGCTACCTACATGATCAAGAACTGATGATGTAGATGAAACTTTTACTTTTATGCTTTACCTGAACAAAAATTATTAGCCCATAGGAAAGCAGGTTGACAAACTAACCAACACTGGAAAAGGTATAGAAATAATTACACAGATTTAGAGTAACGGTAAGAGGAACTCACGGCAGCTTTTCTCAAGGTTACTTACTACTCCATCTCAGGGAGCTGCTTCGAGACAACGTCTGCTATTAAAAGAGCTATAGAAATGATATATATATATATATATATATATATATATATATAATATGAATGAATATGATGAGAGAGAGAGAGAGAGAGAGAGAGAGAGAGATGTAGAGATAGATAGATAGATAGATATACACGCACACACACCCATGCTCTTATGTCCTGGCAGATATTATTTTACAAAGCAAGTACCTTTTTTTTTTATGCAATACCTTTATCCAATTATGGCGGCAGTGCAATGCATCAAATAATGCAAACGCATCTTAACAGCTTTAGTTAATGTGAGGCTTATGTTCAGTAACGTTCTGATCAGCTTTAGTTCAATGAACACACGATGCAGAAAGTTTATCAATCGGTTTAAATAAATGAGTAAAACGTTGATGTAAAAATCACATGTTGACAGTCATTCCAGTCTGTTGTGCGTTCTGATCTTAAGCGGTGATGGTGCAGCTTAGTGAGAGTGTATTGAGGTTTCTAAAATACACACTGATCATCTGAAAAATGGCACCATCTGGCGTTCGGAAACAAACTGAGCGCAAAGCAGTTGGAACAAACCTTGCACTCGCATGCATGCAGAAATGCACACGCAGACACACTTCCTCCCCAAACACGCAAGTAATAATAATAAAAAAAATGTGGACTTTTTTTTATGTCTGAAAAACAAAATTTTTTATCAATAGACAACAAAGGATTAAAAAAAGGTAAACAATACAAATAATTCATAATCAAATGTTTTCTCAACATCATCATGCTGTGAGGACAGGACAGGACAGATCTCGGATCCTGCAATGTCTTAATGAGTGTGCGCATTCTGAAAGTGAGTCCGGGAGGATCCGCCACGTATCACAGGCACACAAAAGAAAAACATAGCAACTACAAAAATAAGTAATTAGGACGTGTGGGTCCCAGTAAAGCAGATTTGAGATGAGGTGCGGTGCGGTGCTACACTACGGCATACTGCTGATACAGCAGCTCCCGAATTCTGTAGTAATCCTCACACATACAGCCCTCCAGTCCAATGCGGCCTGCTTCAGTCTGTTTGGGGGAAAAGAAGGAAAATGAGACAATTGAATGGGACAGAATTAAAATGAAAAATAATAAAACTGAGACAACTGTGAGGAGGAGCTAAATATATTCGCATCGAGATTGAGTCTTACCCTGCGCACAGCCACGATGTTATTACAGACGAGGACTCCGCCCACAAACTCGGCCTGGATCCCCTCACGCAGCAGAACCTGCTTAAAGTCCGAGAGCCTTGGCTCGTTAATGAACACAGCCTGGTGACCTGGAGTCTGAGAAAAAAAATGAACATTCATTTTAGTATTTATCGATTCTTCTGCTCGATCAGTTGTCTTCATGCCACCATCCAGTTTAACGTGCTAACCTCGGTCTGCGGCAGTGGCTCCAGTGTTGGAATGACGTCATTCTCCTCTGAGATCTCCTTCTCGTCCTCTCCGAACAAAGTTTTTATAGCCCGCTGGGTTGCTACGGTGCTCGGTTCAGTCATAGGGTTCGTGGTTACGTCCATTGTGACCTCCCCGTCCTCTGTGCTGTCCCTGGTGTCTCCTTCTTCTGGCAAAACGCCTGTGTCCACCTTAACCACACGCATATCCAGCACGCCTTCTATCCAAGCCAGCTCGGTGTCTTTGGCCTTACAGAACTGCAGAGAGCTGACTAACGAGTCCTTCAGCCTCACCTACACAAAAGGAAAAAGCGTTAACAATGACCTGGATTTCTGTGTGTGTATGTTAGGGCTGCACGATATAATGAAAAAAACTTACATTGCGATATTTTTTTTTACAGCGATATATATTGCAATAAGAAAGGTTTCACTAGATGACCTGAATAGTTCTATTTGGAAAGAATTCATGATTGGGGGGATTGCGTAACGATTGGCATGCGCGTAAAATATATAAACCCAATTTTAATCATAGATAAATACAATAGAACAGAGCTGTGAATGTAATAAACTGTTTTATGTTTTTCCGGAGATTCAGATACAGAAATTAAATAATCAAATGTAAAAATCACACTGTATAGACTTCAACAGATAAATTAGGCACAATTAATCTCTGTTAAAGCTGCAAACTTTATTTCAATCTTGACACAGTAACAGATCTTAAAACAATGTGCAAATGCTGAACTTTCACTTGATTATTAAACTTATTAATCCACAAATCACACGTGTTCTGAACTGCGGTGCAGTCGACTACAATCCCCACTTAACATTGCACATCGTGTGGTGTGACTATTGCAGATACACATATTGTGATATCCATGCTCAAACGATATATCGTGCAGCCCTAGTATTTTGTCCGTAGTTTGTCCAAGACCCCCAGTCTTCTAAAGTAATCAAGAAGAACTAAATGTACCAGCAAAAGTAAAATAAGTTCTTTCTATTTGCATGTTTTATGTACTGTGCTGACTCAGATACAGTGTATACAGTATGTGTTTTATTTAAACGGCTATGGGTGTATACACTCCTATGTTAACCTTTGATTACCTGGTAGATGTGTGTTTCACTGGTGGCGTCCACAGTCTCCTGCAGTTTGGGTGTATAAACTTTGATATCTTTACCGCTGAAGGCCTTGCAGGACTCGGCTAGGTCCTGACTAGCTTCTGGAGGTCCGTGAACAATAACCAGCTGCCGGGGCCTCATTTGGTTTATAATCTTCTTAATTGAGTCTCCATCTGAACGGCCCTCGTAGTCTATATAAGTGACTCGAGATCTGAGGGCAGAAAATTGTTGTTGTTTTTTTAATTCTATAACGTTGCTTAGAATAAATTTAAAGGTAAAAAATAAAGTTCATAAGCTGTTTATAAGTGCTGAATTTCTGTGAGACTACTAAAGGCATGTTGTTCCTTTAAAAAGAAATTTCGTTAATTCAGTAACTAACCTGATCTCCAGCGTCTCTTTGATAGATATACATTTAGTGGGGACATCAGAAAGATCCTGCTCCATGGGCTCGTCCCCGTTAGCCAGGCCTGACTCCAGCTTGTTTTTTTCTTCTTCTGTAGCCTGCAGTTCAGGAACCAGAAAATCCTCAGGTCTGTAAAAGATCACATGTCAAACGTAGCATTAAAACACATTATTCAGCGAAAAAAATATTCGACTCGATATAACAGGAATTACATAAGCAAATGGACAACTGACCTAATAATCTCTCCATACTCATCCCACTTAATCCTCTCCTCATGAGTAGGGAACATGGGGTAGGATTTCTTGGCCTGTTTGAAGAAGCTTCCCTTGCGCCCTCCTTCACCTTTCATCATCAGATCGTGATGTTTGGTCTTGACTGCAGCAGGCTGCTCCAGATCATCGTCCATGTCACTCTCATCGCTCGAGTCCACGTCCACTCTGAGCAGTTAGAAAGTTGTTTACTAAGGTTTATGATCAGTTAGCAACTAATAATCAAACCTAATAAGCTGTGACGAGCGACTCACTCTTTTGCTTGTTCCAGTTTTTTAGCAGTTTCTTTCTTGATTTTCTCCTTCTCCAAATACTCCTCCAGCTCCTTGCCTTCCAGCTTAATCCTTTTTCTTATCTGATGTCAAAACATAAAAGGTAATTAATGTTATTTTGTAAAAACGCTTACATTAATGACAACTTCAAGTTGGTAGGTATGTACTACACTACTCAACAACTAATTGTCTATTGAATATGATACTTATATTACTACGAACTGATGCCTGACCATCAGATCCATATGTGTTTTTGAACATCATAATCCCAGTTTTAGTCTCACTCTTACGACTGTAACAAGCTTCACACTTCTGAAAAGCTTTTCTGAAATTCTAAAATGTGGTTTTAGGGATTTTTAGGAATTACGCTGTAATAGTATTAGTGAGATCAAACTCATTTCAAACAGGTTTGCGTTTGTACTAGGAAGGGGCGGAACTTACTCTGTCACCATCATGTGACCAAAATTTGGTATACAGCTCAGGTCAGTTCTGGCACAGTAACGGAAAAAGTGTAAATCTGTAGAAATTTTACCTCTAAATCTATCATTTTCTCTCCAGGGTGATCTATAAGGTAGCGTGCCAGGGTGCCTGGTGTGGTGCGATACGTCAGAATGATAGAGTTTTTGGAGTCCTGGCACCACTGGATGAAAAGCTCACGTGAAAACCCAGACTCCAGATCAGGCTGGCTGCACAGCACCACTTTGGGACTTGGCACTCGTGCCAAATCCGTTAGACTGTGGCACAAAGACAGGTGGCGGAACTGGAACGGGTTGTTGCGCTTGTCTTCGAAGCATCGCATCAGCTTGTCACTCATCCACTCCACCTAGGGGGAATAAAAAAAATAAAATAAATACAGGACAGGTGTAATTTACCAAAATTACTGGAAACTATTTTCTTTTTTTGGCTCTTTTTTCTCTTTAGTTTCTTTTAGACACAAGCGAGATTAGTCTGAATTCATGCAAACAACACGATGCACAAGTGTGTCTTATTTCACATGCAATATACATTCCCTAAAAAAAAACAGTTCTTAAACACAAAATAAGAATATTAATTTTTATAAAAAGTGTCTGGTATGTGTGTGTGTATATATATATATATATATATATATATATATATATATATATATATATATATATATATATATAAATAATTTTGTGCAATAAACATTTAAAATTTATTGTAAGCATGTGACCGTAAATGGGCAAATCATCACTAATGTCAATCGTCCTGGGTTTGTGTGTATTACTGGACACTGCGATTCTTCCACTATACAGTTTAGCCAATCAGGTTCGAGCTCTTCGCTCAAGCACCGCCAAGACTCAGTGAGCTTAGCTTTGTACAACCTTTTTTGCAAACAAATCTGAGCTAATTAGAATAAAAATAAAGCTTTAAGGTCATCAATCCCGCATAGAGAATAAAGAACGGGATGCACATGTTAGTTATTACTTTGTTTCATAATCGTAATTAGAAAAAAAAAAAAAAAGTTTTCATACCAAAGTCCATTTCATTTGGTGGAAATTAATTTAGCATTGCTGAAATCCTTAGCTACCACCCTGGAATAGTTCAAATACCTATGCCCTTGATTACCTGAGACTTGGAGAACTCCACCACATTATAGCTGACATTGTTAAGCAAGGCGAGAGAGTAGACGCCCAGTCCTGCATCCTTCGTCCTCCAGATCTGATCCAGCAGCTGAGCCAGCTCTAGCACACGACCTGCGGTATCCACTGCGATCAGCACATTGCCGTCATTACGCAGCGTTTCCATGATGTTTGCTGGAGGTGGGAGAACATAAGAGTGTGATGCTGAGCAATAAAACTGACCGGGCTTCCTGAGAGGAGCTGCAGTAATCACAAACTGAAAATGACATACGGTTTAGAAGGATATATTAAATATTTTTACTACGACATTAGTTGTATAATTAGTTTTCTATAAGCGTAACTCTGACAGTATAAGCTGAATATGCTTTTTTGTTTAATTTTCCTATTTTAAGAAACACATCATGTAACAAGGTCATATGGAGAGAGACTAAGGCTGCATTTATACTGCATGTATCAAGTGACCCAATTCTGATTTTCTATTCCCAATGTGGTACAGATGGGATATGAACGATGACCAGGTAAGCAGGTAAAAACCGATCGGATCGGATTCAGGCCTCATTCGTATGTGGACAGGAATCAAATATGTGCATTAGCGATTTTTAAGTCATTGAATAAGTGACAGTGGCGCATGATGTCAACTGAAATGAACAACGGCGCGAAATAAACTTTAGTGCAACTTTAAAAATATCATATTTTTGTTCATAATCAAACCCATTGTTTTAAAATAAAATAATTTATAAAACACATTTTTCGGTAAAGTGTCACCCAAATGAGGATGGGATGCATTTGATAACTTGTTGGGTTCTTTTGTATAAGTTACTTATGTTCTGTAAAGCTGTTTCCAGGCAGTACCTATTGTTAAAAGTGCGTTTAAAATTTTGTTGTTTTGTTTGTTTTATAGTGCAAAAATAAAAATAACTATAAAATAATGCCACATTCTCCCAGGCTGCAACAAGGACTCCTCTTTCTTCAATTCCTAGAAGATGATTTGTTTTGTCGACCTTTGAATATGATGCGGAACCAAATTACTGAATTATCATTTCATCTTGGCCCATTGATAATCTCAGTTTTTACTTTCTTTTCTGGTCTGCATGTCTACCTTACGCTATTTATATGTGTATATATGTGTATATATATATATATATATATATATATATATATATATATATATGTGTATGTGTGTGTGTGTGTTGTGTGTGTGTGTGGTGTGTGTGTGTATATATATATATATATATATATGTATATATATATATATATAGTGTGTGTGTGTGTGTGTGTGTGTGTGTGTGTGTTATATATATATGTGTGTGTGTGTGTATGTGTGTGTGTGTGTATATATATATATATATATATATATATATATATATATGTATGTGTGTATATATATACTAGTATATATATATGTATATATATATATATCTATATATATGTGTGTGTGTGTGTGTGTATGTATCTTATACATATATACAGATATGATATAGATAGATAGATAGATAGATAGATAGATAGATAGATAGATAGATATAGATATAGATAGATATAGATAGATATAACTATTTGTTTAACTATTCATTTTTAACATCCTCTGCTGAAAAGATCTGATGACTCACTTAGCAGCTGCTCATCACGCTGTTTCCTGCGAGGCTGAACGTAAGTTGCATTGAAGGAGTCCGTGATCAGCAGGGAGGGACGATTAATTGCCTCGAGGGAACAACCATTCAGGTGACTGAAAGATCAAGCAACAGGTTTATTTAATGTAAAAGTTAATATAACCAAGAAAAAAACAAAATAAAACATCTCACACATCTACTTACATTTCTCTCTTGTGGTTGAAATCCACAGCATAAATAATCTCCTCTTCTCCATCCTTTACGATTTTCCAAATGGTTCCGCCGAGCATGTGTCCCGCAGGGAGAGGGGTGATGGACAAGCCGTGTCCTTTACCTATTAGATAAAACTGATGTATAAACTGAGCAGACAATTTATTTTCATGACTTTTGATGATAAAATAGGCATTTTTTTCTTATAGACTTGGTTAAGTGAGAAATTTTTATTTGTTTCACCAACAATTTACAGTATAAAGAGATATTTTTCCTGCTACTTGCTGAGCTGTTTTATTATATAGTGATTTATATAGACAAACACGCAGACAGACACACACGCAGACAGACACACACGCAGACAGACACACACGCAGACAGACACACACGCAGACAGACACACACGCAGACAGACACACACGCAGACAGACACACACGCAGACAGACACACGACAGACACACGCAGACAGACACACGCAGACAGACACACGCAGAAACGGACAGAAAACACGCAGACAGAAACACGAAGACAGACAGAAACACGAAACACGCAGACAGACAGACACGCAGACAGACAGACAGACAGACACGCAGACAGACAGACACGCAGACAGACAGACACGCAGACAGACAGACACGACAGACAGACAGACAGACACAGACAGACAGACAGACAGACGCAGACAGACAACAACACGCAGACAGAAACACGCAGACAGAAACACACGCAGACAGACACACGCAGACAGAACACACGCAGACAGACACACAGCAGACACACGAGACAGACACGCAGACAGACACACGCAGACAAACACGCAGACAGACACACACGCAGACAGACACACACGCAGACAGACACACACGCAGACAGACACACACGCAGACAGACACACACGCAGACAGACACACACGCAGACAGACACACACGCAGACAGACAGACACGCAGACAGACAGACACGACAGACACGACAGACACGACAGACAGACAGACACGCAGACAGACAGACGCAGACAGACACACACGCAGACAGACAGACACGCAGACAGACAGACACGCAGACAGACAGACAGACAAGCAGACAGATGGATAAGAAGATAGACAGACAGATGGCTGAGTCGATAAACAATACCATATCGAAACGCAATAAACTATTTAAATATAAAACTTGGCCAAGAATAATTGAACTCACGTTATAATTAAATTAACGTTGTCTCTGAGACGAAAAGGCTGCTCTGTGTTTAACCTCGTATCTTTCAGTTTTAGTCTTTTAATGCTGGCAGCATTTATAACAATGTAAATATTAATATAGGGTTACTGATCAATATGGAAAAAAAATACTTTTTTTTTTTTTTATATAATCAGTGTATTTGCTATGGATATATGTTTGTGAGGTGAATTTGTTTAGTTATAGAAAAAAGTGGTCAGTAGTAATAAATGCACATGCTATTTGCCCATATTTTCTGCCCTTTACCTTTCAGATTTACAATTTGTGAGTATTTCAACTGCAGGATCTTGTCGAACGCTGAGTCGACATCATCCAGTGTGAACAGAGTAAAGTCCTCCGTGTTATGCCGAGACTGTCAGAGAGAGGCCTTACATCAGAAATAATACACTGTGTGTTCGGAAAGGTTTGGTTTTTTTTTGAGTGTTTTTTTTCTATACTGATCTTTACATCCATACCTGATAGAGATCATACATGAACATCTGACCCATCTTATAAACAGGGATTGTAGCATAGATGGCACAGTTGAGACCCATTTTGCCGACGGCGTAGGGCAAAGCACCGAGATGAAGTGGATCAGGGTGGGACAGAAGCACCGCATCCACTTGATGGACATACCTAAAAGGGCCAGAAAACCAGAGAAAAAATACATACGGCTGAGAAAAGAATGTGCATTTCTTTACTTAAAACTAAAAATATCTATTCTTCATTTGTGCTTCAAATTTTATTTCGCTTTGTTTACCGGTTTCTTAAATTACCAACATATCAATTTTGCAATAAATATATCCAATCTAAAACAGTTCCTCAACTTAAATAATACTTGAAAAGCCTACAATTAAATACCTCCGATTAACTAATTTTAATTATAACAAAATACAAAACACAGTTTCACTGGCTTCACCAGGTCCGCCATCTTACTTCAGAGAGAAAAAGACATATTAGAATATACTGTATATCCTGTCTTTTCCTACATTTACACCATTTGGTAGACGCCCTTATCCAGAGCGACTAACATTTATCTCTTAAGGGCCTTGCTCAGGGGTCCAGCAGTGGTAATTTTGGTGGTTCTGGAAATCAAACCCCAATCTACCAATTAACATTCCAACACCTTAACCACTTCACCACTTTTCTCCTTTGGTAGGATTAAACCAGGGAAAACCCAGAGAGACATGAGGACTTTGTAAAGACAGTAGCCAGATCTCAACCTGGTATTCTGGATCCGGTACGCGGTACCTGGTATTCTGGATCCGGTACGCGGTATATTCTTTCGAAGTAAGTTTTTTTTCCTGGGTTTTACAGTGGGGTTTTTCTTAAGTACCTTTTTAGAGCATCTATGATGTCCATGGAGAAGCTCTCGTCCCAGCCACAGTCCAGCAGAAAGCGGAACTCGTCCACCTGTAACAGGTAGCAGAGCGCAGACTCCTCTTGCACCCCGGACACCGCCGTCAACTTGATGATGGACGTCATCCTGACAACTGAGATTTTTACACACCTAAAACAAGGACAGAAAAGTTAGAAAACAAGATCAGCACATTTATTTAACCAGCATCAATTCATGATCTATACAAACAAATTGCATTAAAATTAAATAATGATTATAATAACAATAAATACAACTACCAATACAAATAGCAGGATAGATAGCTAGATAGACAGATGGCCAGATAGACAGACAGACAGATAAATAGATAGATAGACAGATAGATAGATTTATAGATAAGGCTTTGTTATATGGATCCAAATTTCACACGAAAAAAACATTTTAACCAATCACTCTTTTAAAAAAAAACCCCTTTAAAATCGTTGTTTTTTTGTTTAAAAGGTGACCAAACTGACTAATACATTTTGTTTCCTTTTAGAACAACTAAACAGTAGGAAATCAACTCCTGCGTCGCTAACAAAGCTAGCAAGCAAGCTAACTGAACTGAAATCAAACAACATAAACAATATTCCATTAATAGTAGCATACCGATCAACGTGATTAATTTAACGTGGTGATTTTGCACAAAAGTACGTCCCTACAATCGTTTATAAACTTGACCACAGTCATTGCTTATTCACATTTTGGAGCCACACGGCTCACACTTTTCTGTGTTTCAGCCATTTTGCGGCCAAGTCCTAATTCGACCCATGTTTAAATTATAGTGCACTACATAGGGTGAAAAAGTTAACTGTTGTGCTACGCCCTACTTAGTGCACAAATATAGGAAGTATCTTGCTGTTTGTAATTCTGCGTTTGTGCTTGTGCCGCTCCAGTCCGGCGTTATCGGATGTACCATTATGTTTCTTTAGGGATGTTTTAAAATTTGTTTTATATAAAAAATACTTAACATAGTTAAATTAATTGTTATTTATAATAATTTACATACTATATCTTAAAATTTCGATGACATATTATAAATGTCACTTGTTAAGGTAGTATTAATAAATATATTTAAAAAGACCTGTTACATATTTAGTACAGTCCTATGACCTCCGCTTGAGAAGCCTGACGCCAGTAAGCGAAGCTAAACAACGGTAAGTAAAGACTAACTATTATAGCAACGTATATTTAAATAAACTTAACACAACTGTTCGGTTATTAATATTTTAATGTGCTTTAAATAGTTTTTAAATGTGCAAGCCAAGTATCGATTTGTACTTTTAAACAATAGTGGTTTTTAGCCTAATTAGCTTTGTTGTTTGCTAACTAGCGAACTTATTTGGGCCCACATTTTACTTATTAATAGCATTTTTATTAATAGTTAAATTTTTGTTCTTATACTTTACTTGTACTATTTTATCAGTTTTGAGGAGTTTTTTTTAGTTAGACGTTAAAATTTGTTTGGATTCTGTTTAGATGACAGAGTCGCTAAGCTAACTGACCCTGACTGCTAGCCTCGGCCTACAGCACACTGCCTTATTCTAATTATTTGCTACTCGATTAATTAGAGATTATTTTATTTAAAGCTTAATCCACAAAGGCCATATATAACTTCACATTCCAATAGACAATGCATAATCATAAGGGTAAAAGAAAGAAAGAAAAATAAATAAAAAAAAAAGAAGGAAGAAGAAAAAAACAGATAAATAAACAAAAGAAAAATACCAGGGGTTGATTAATTAGAGGTTATTATTATTATTTATTTTATTACATGCACTCCAATAGACAATGCATAATCATAAATAAATAAAAATACCATGGGTTGATTTAATTAGATATTATAATTAATCATAAAGAAAGAACGGTATCACGTGCCCTTTTAAATGTCTTCCAAAATACTGTGCAATTATTTTACTGATTATTTAACAGGCTTTGATTAATTATAAACAAAACATATTTATACACCCCTCGCTTTGTTTACTCCCCACGCTTTTCTCGTGATTGAAGTCGTCTTCTGCATCACCATCACCGCTAATTTACTGTTGTGCGCTACAGCGCCATACTGGTCAATCCATGCTATTGCAGGTCCTTATGAGATCAAGCTATTATTCAGCAACAAAAATATCTCTGTAGTTTTTTTGGTTAATAGTTGTTAATAATGTTGACTTATCATTTCAGCCCCATTGCTAAACTACAGGTATATTAGTCCTCCATATAATATCAGCTCTGCTACAAAGTTTGTTCAAGAAATATTTTGCGGGGGCCATGATAGGATCAGTGTACATTTAAGAACCTAAAAGGGGAATCAGAGTTGTACAGTTTAATAACCAGACTTTTAGTGCAATTATAATTTGATAATTTCCCACTGGTCAAAAGTTTATGTATCCATTTTTTAAGTTATAATTTCATGCCATGATTGATTCAACCCTTAATTTTAAGTCAGTCACCTATTAGTGATTTATTTGGCTCTTCCTACCCAAGCAACCATAACCCTAATTTTAGTTAAACACCTTCCTGTGTGAGGTCTGTTATAATTACTGATATACTGCTATTTCAGGCATCATGGTGAATTTGGCAGCGATGGTGCGTGAGCACTGGGTAAACGTCCTGGTCCCGTTGGGCTTTGTCATAGGTGTCTACCTGGACAGGTGGAACGATCAGAAACTGACTGCATTCAGGAACAAGAGTGCATTGTTCAGCAGGTGTGTTCCATACAGAAACGGTGCATACACACGTGCGCTTTTCGCCACTTTTGCATATGATGAGTCTTCTCTCCCAGGGGTTCATGGGGTAATAAATAGTAAATCATATGCAAACTTCAAAACTGAGCAGGAGTAGTGGGTCATCTGGGAACTTTTCACATACTTTATTTCCTACACCAAGAATTCATACATGCTACTCGTCTCGCCTACTATATAGTATGGTAGTATGCGAAGCACTAAGGTCACATGATGACTGTGTTTTAGTGTGGAAAATCTGCAACAGATTTGTTGGATTTCAAGTCTGATTAGTCAATTAAACTTGCACTATATTCTTTTGTTGCAGGGAACTGAAGCCTGGTGAGGAATACACCTGGAAGTGAAAGCCTCCTACTTCTATTTATTAAATTTCCTCTCTGTCTCATCCTTAAAGCTGTAAATGAGTTTTCAAGAACATTTGTGGTGTAAAATATACTGATAAAAACTGATTACGTACCACTTACTGTTTCCTCTTGCAGACATCAGTAGTGTTCGAGTTCAGAATAAAACAGTTTAAACCAGACCCATTTCACATACCAGCCAGTTTCACAGCTGTATAAAGTTTACAGTTCTAAAGTGCAAAACATGTTTTTATTTGTTTCTGCAAACGTCCTTTCCACTACCAGTTTGAGACACTTGTAATTATTCATTTAACTGTCACATCGAACTGTAAATATTTTTACAATTACAATGTAAAAAAAAAAAGACATTCGACGTTACAGATCATCAGGCTCTTTAATAACCATATAACCAATCTTTAACCGTTCATCACAGGCAAAGATATCAAACAGTCAGTTATTACTTTAATCCGAAGCCCTTTTTACCCCCAACATGGAGGATGATGAAATATCAAAGACGACTTCCAGGCAATTATAGTAAACACTTCACTTTGTGCTCAAAGGTTCAGATATGTGAATTAGTCCTTTAGCAAACAGCGTCTTTGCCAAGGACACCTGCAGAAAACACAACACACTGCCGATCAGGACAAGAACATTACACATCAACACTGCCCTCGTTTACAGCATGGACTGTATTAGTTTGATCTGCTCTTTACAGATATAATACTATATATAAATAAAAGATGAAAAAATAACACTGAAGAAGTTAAACTCACATCAGAAAGAAAACGTCGACCATGAGAAGTAGTAAATAAAAACAATAAAGATACATCTCAGAGAATGTTATTCGGGGTCACCTTGTCTTCTGCAGTGTCGCACGGTAAACTTGCGACGGTGATAAACTTCGGGTACGAGTGGATCAGGAACTCTACAGCATCTGTGTGCTACAGACGACAAGCCCAAACTTAATAAAGCAACACACACGCAATAGAAATGCACACAGGTTTATATTGTTCTGTGTTTTATGAAAAATATAAAACCTAAACCTAATTGTTGTATGTTTCTCTGAATAAATCTATTTTAAAAAAGTCATGTATTAATTGTAAGAAGTGATGAAGCCACATGACATGGCAAAAAGTCAGGAACCAGTGGGAATACGAGCAGATATGATGTAAGTAACAACTACAATATATTTTGCCCATGTAGATGCAAGAATATGAATTGCAAACTGTATCTGTGAACGCATTCCAGCTCGTACCTCTGCATTTATCTCCATGCTTTTGGGTTCCTCTTTGTGATAAACTCTCGAGTTCTCGGTGGTGTAGTAAAGATGAACAGCCTCGCCGTCACTGCACAGTCTGTGTACATCAGCACAGGAAAAAAAAAAATTTAATACAAAACTGTTATAGAGCAATTTACAGTTTAGAGTTAAAGGAGTTAAAGAAGAAACACAGATGTAGAAAAAAATGGCTGAAAAAGTTTCTATCATCCCAAAAATTGTGAGGTTGTTACTAAACTATACTGTGCCTGCATGATGTGGGAAGTTCAGTGATATTTTAAATGAAAACACGACGTTAAATGCACGTAAATCCTTACAAATAAAAAACACATAACACAGACCGATTTTTATTTTTTTCTCATCCAGCGTCACTATCTGGTATCCCAACCTTTTTTCCACTATAAAGGCAAAGATGTGCATAAAGTGTGACATTTTAGAATTTTTATTAAATCAAAAGTGTGACATCTCGTTCAACAACATAAATTAATTAATTTTTTTTTTCAATTTATTTTATTCCGTTCATAAGAATAGAATTACAATGCTAGCTGTCATTAGCCGACACCTATGCAAACATTCACATTCAGAAAAAGCCAAAATTACAAGGCCAAATTATTGATATCAGAAATTATTTCACGGCTTAGCAGTTTCTCAACAGGGTAGAGTCATTCGCTCTTTTGTCACATGATGTGACAGCAGTATTGGATAGTATTAGCTAGTATAGGCAGTCATGTGACAAACGACTGGGGAAGACTCAGGAAACAAACTAATCGTTACTGTTTCCGCCATAGACTGTACAGCCAAAGCAGTCATGTGAGTAACATACGACTCGTGAGATGAAATAATCATGTTTCCTGTACCACACCTACAGGATGCTGCGTGTGCGCCGCCAATACAAAACGCACTGCTCTTTGGGATAACTCGTTGTTCTCGAATCATATTAAGGATTCGTTTAGAATGAAACATTACTACAGTCATGTTGGTTATACTAAAAAATATTGATTAGACTTAAGATTTGGAATATACGTCCTGGGGCGGTAAATTAAATTTGGTAGCTTTAGTGTACACCATTTATAGCATTTGGTAGACTTCCTTATCTAGAGCGACTTACATTTATCTCTTTATACAACCTTGCTTAAGGGCCCAACAGTGGTAATTTGGTGGTGCTGGGAATCAAACCCTGATCTTCCAAGTAGCAGTCCAACACATTTACCACTGTGCTACCACTTCAGTCTTTAAATTTGAAAGCTACAGACACTTTCTTAATGCAATGTATATTTTAAGACATAAAAAGGTGTCTCTTTCAGGGTCCCCATCCAGTAACACTTAAAAGGTGTAGATTTATTTCATGCAAAGCAACATTAATCTAATCCTCTTTTCCTTTCTATTAATTACATCATACCTTTTCTAAACTCTAAACTGCTTTTGCAACTTGGTGAAAATTCTTCTAGTTTTAGTTCTAGTAAAAAAAAAACCTGACCTGCAGATTCCCAAACGGATGAGTCTTATTTTGGTCTGGGACTTCATGTGTAGTTTCAAATCCACAACCTCTCCGTCCTCGAATCGTACAGGAGCGCCGTGCACACTGCTCGCTGTCTCCGCTACACACACACACACGTTACTAATCACGTTTGATACTTTTACATTTTAACAGGCTTGATACTGCTGAAATTAAGCTGTTCTACATTATAAAGGTTTCTTTTACATAATAGGCCGTCCCTTTAGAAGATTTTCTGTGTGATTGTTATGGATTCTTAAAAAATTGGTTTGGCTGAATATGCGCCATGATTAGGTAAGCTGACACGTCTAGGCTCAAATCTACAATATATATATATATATTTATATATATATATTTCTAACTGAAAGCTCTTTTGAATATCATTAATATTGTTTGTGTGTTAAATTCTAGATCATTATTCTGGTTCATGAAAGCATGCGGGACGTGATCCTGGTTAGTTAATTAAACATCCAGCTTTAATTATAGAGACCATTGAGCGTACATATTCTGGTACGGCGCATCATTTAAAATACTGTTAAACCTTTTTTTCTGAATAAATTTGAATACATAACAAAAAAAAAAAAAGCACAGAATGTATAAAAATTTGTGGCTTCAAGTTTAACCCCTCCTTTAGTTACATGATTAATATCAGCATGATAGGCGAAGGTCATAGCCGTTACCTGGAGTCAGTACAGGTGGCAGGCAGTCATGCAGAAACTCGCATGCTTTCTGATCCACACCGGCGTCTACTGGAGCATAGGACACTAACCGCTTTATTAAACCCTCCATGTGGGACAGAAATCTGTCTCTACGTGGATCTTCCTATTCGCAAACACACACATCATTGAGGTCAAAAAAAGCCTAAATTTAAGAAGTTACTGTTCATAAAAACAATAAAAAAAAAAACCAGATCCATCAGGATGATCAGCATTTTCATAGATGTGCAAGTTAATGACTAGAAGAAGACTTTTTACAGCTAAACTGCTTTGGAATTAAACTTCAACAAGCATCAACAAGCTGAAACGTCAGATGGAATACAAACTTTATAATGTGAATATCAGGGAAAAAGCAGAAGGGCACCTTGTCAGAATTCTGCACTCCCATGTAGGTGAGGTAGTCTAGAGGAAGACCCTTCCGAAACTCCACATCCTCCTCCATGGCCATTTCCAAAGCCGCTGGCATCACCTGTGAATTGTTTTTAAACATCTAAAACTTTAAACACACCTGCTTAAAACTAATCCAACGAATGTTCCGGTTAGTAGGACAGGAGGTACCTTTAGCAGCAGGTCACCCCAGCTGTTCCTCTGATATGAGGAGATGGTGATGTGCAGTGAATGTGCGTCCGGGAGGCAGTCGCCCTGGTGAATAAACCCACGAGGAAAATACAGCATATCGCCTGGTTCCAGCACCACGTCCAGCATGGGCTTTCCGATCTCGGACTGACTGAAATTAGCTGGAGTAGACGAGAATTATTAAAGAGTGATCACAACACATTTTTGGACCGAGTACCAAAACACACTCGCAGCCAGTAAGCAGTGAGAGATGTGTCTAGTAATGATTGGGAGAAGAAAGCGATCACAGTTGCCAAATTGAAAAAAATTGCATTGGGCTGGTTGATAAAATGTAGGCTTATTTTATATATCCTTTTTTTTTCTTTTTAAGAATTTTTACAATTTAAACACTGCTTATTTTGGTCTGGTATTTTTACGCTGTAGTTGGGATTGAGCTCTTTAATCCAATCTGGCAACATTAAGCTGTTTGGGGTTTGACCTTATTTATTTATGGAAAGAATTTATAGATCATAGGGCAGCAACTTCTTATGTGAGTGGTAAGGAAAAGCTCCACATGTTCTATTACATATAATTAATGGAAATGGTATTTGAGGCATTTGTTTTAAACATTAAAGGCTAACATACGATTGTCATAGTAACATTAACGTATTTATTTTCATTTACATATTTGATTTTTCCTTTCTAAGAAATTCAACGTCCTGATATCTGTATGTACGTTTTACTCTGTGAAAGACATATAAAAGAGAAGGAAGAACAAAAAATGACTTACGGCTCGAGACAAGCGATAACACATCGTTTTCAGACCTACAGAATGTAGAACACAGATGTTACGCTACAGCGTTAACAAGATATCGCTAAGTTAAAAGGGAACCGATGACTGACCGTGGATTATAAACTCTCCAGTGCTTCTTCCCTTCCAACTGCACGATAAACGCTTCGATATCATCGTAATGCGGTGCAAATCCCTGCGTTCCTGCTGGAGTTAAGTACCTTCACACACAAACAACTGATATTCAGCCTCATCTGTCAGATCGGAACAGCATGAACTATCAAGAGTTTTCCTGTTAGACTGAGAACACGGGAAAATAACAACTAGTGCACTCAGAGCCTCAATCACTGTTTCTTCTTACACGTTGGCGCCGGCCATGCTGCCGAATTTTTCCTGCAGGATGGACAGAACGTTCCAGACGGTAGAAGAAAACGCCTGAGGGTTCAGCATCCTCAGCGAGCAGCCGTTCTAATGAAAACGCAAAACCATATGAGGTACGGATCAGTGGCAGTCATTTATGGCTACAGTAACGATAAAGCAGATTAAACATTGCACTGGTTTGTCTGCTTTAGATCCAGCAACTGTTTACACTCCATTCGTACCTCATAGAAACCCCACACCGAGTAGGGCAGCGCTCTGCCTGGGGGATTGTGTGTCTCTCTCTTGCCGTTTGTGTAGCTCGTCACATCCAGATTCACTCCGTACTGCACGTCATTCTGAAAAACAGCACACAGAGGATTGCTTTTCTAACGGATGTTCTATCACACTCCTGTTCTATCACAAGGTAGACCAACATGTGCCTGTATATTATTAATATACACTTGGTAGACGCCCTTTTCCAGAGCGACTTACATTTATCTCTTCTATACAACTGAGCATTTAGGGGTTAAGGGCCTTGCTCAGGGGTCCAACAGTGGCAACTTGGTGGTGCTGGAATCTTTCAAGTACATTTACATTTGCAGCATTTGTCAGATGCCCTTATCCAGAGCAACTGACAATATTCCTTGTTATACAACTGAGCAATTGAGGGTTAAGGGCCTTGCTCAGGGGCCCAGCAGTGGTGGCTTGGTGGGGCTGGGAATCGAACCTGGGTCCTCAAGTTGGTAGTCCGCCACTTTAACCAATATTCTACCACTTCTAGAGGTTTATATTAAAAGTAAACAATGCAATCTGTTTGAGACAAACGCCAGCGTGGGTATATGCAGCCCTTAAAGGAAAAATGGAATTTGGGGATGGGGTGGATTGTTATCAGTAATGTAATTAGTAAAGAAAAAGGTTGTACTAAACTAGTAAAGATGGCAACAGAAAGGCTTTTTTTTTTACTGCTGATCTCAGACTTCTGGACTGTAAAGTTCATACCTGTCGGTTTGCTTTGAATTATTCACAAAGCTGCTGAAAATCAGACTAATCAGACTGTAAAGATCATGGTTACTGTGGACATTTTAAATACTGCTATTGAAGAGGACATGGCCAGGAACACCCCATGACTTATAGCAGTAGTTTTCCTGCCGGCTCCTCCTTTCGCAGAATCACAAAATGTTTAAACACAGAAATCATTACGGGGAAATAACACACATTCAGTGTGGCACAACTTGCTGAAAAAAAACCCAAATCTTAGTAATAAGTCACTTTTAAAGCAGAGGAATTCAAATTAAAGCCTGCCGCTGCTGGGTTGTAACAGTATTACACTAGTATATTATGCTAGTATTGCGCATAGGAAACTAGAACAAGTATTCTAAAATGTTTAAGCGTTCTTATTTAAGCGGACTTTGCTTTTCCATTGAACATGAGCGTTCGTAAGCAACTTAACAGAATTCATTTTCTCTTTCCGAATTTCGGTGCATCTCTGCTGACTTCATATTAGCTTCTCTGCGCCCCCTTTATTATAACTCTGTGCCCCTCCCAGGGGTCGTGCCCTTCTGTTTGGGACTTAGAATTATTAAATAGGCAATATTACTAAGTGAGAAAAACATATTTAAATAAATCGATACGTCCTGGATGGATATTAAATACGTTGTTATTGTGGCATGAGTATACAAAAAGTATCAGAAAGTTTTGATACATGCCAACAGATGGCAGCACAAGCACACTTTTTAATACTTTGCTGGTATGCGAGTGTTTATCTTGCCTGCTGTATTTTATTGACTATAATATATAGTTGATTCCTTATACCAGGCACTAAAACTTCCTGTTTGTTTGTGTATTTATTGAATATAATGTAGCCTCGGAATTTATGTTAAGTTGTGTTAAAGTACATTACATTTACATTTTTTTTCAAGGTTCAAGTAGTGACACTGCGGCTTGTTAAAGATGTAATTAATAGATAAATAAACTCAACCCTAGTGCTTGGTACAGTCCAGGAGAATACAGCCAGAGTCGTAATTAAAGCGTAGATTATTGCGAAAGAATTAATTACATTTCTTAGAATGCGGTCGAACTCCGCTGTAGAGAAAAGGCCATCATAGTAATGCTGATTCTGACGTCTTATTAAAAGGGGCTTCTTCTCCCAAGTGTCCCTAGAAAAACAAGGGAAAAAGTGTAAAAAAACCAGAATTACTCATTTTTATACTCAAAGTTTCTTTGGAGTAAAAAGCAGTCTTAAAATTTCACCTGATGTGAAATATGTAAGAGTTTATTCATTTTGTGTGTATATACATATATATAAATATATATATATGTAACGTATAACTAATGGTGTGTGTGTTGCATGTTTATTGTGGAATAAGTTGTTCATGAGATATATATTAACATTCTTTTTTTCAGCTGTACCTGAAGAATGTTTTGGCTGTAACAGGATGAATAAGCCACTGAAACAGCTTGTCCGCTCGCTCCCTGCTGTTGTCCACATCAGCCAGCTCGGCGAGAAGCGTGTGAAGTGCGTCACTGCTCGCCCGACTGGTCCCGTTGGACAGTTTCTGCTCTTCCTGCAAGGTCATTAAAGCTCCAGCTGATCACGCAGGTTTTTATCTTAAAGCACTGACTGTTCCTGTTATCACTTTACAAGTACTATAGTCGCTTTACAATGCTATAGTCGCTTTACTTCACTTTACAATGCTATTTGCACAATATTGTTGTTAATTTGCACATTCCATGTCTACCTCATCTTTCAATATGGTTGGCGTTATTGCGTTATGTTCCGTTCTTTATTGTCTTTTTTGCACTGTCTCTGTAATGTTTGTATTCTTTATTTTGCACTGTCTGTGTCTGCACTGTCTGCACCAGGTTGCACACACGCACTTTATGTCTATCCGGTTCAGTGGCTCTTTGTTGTTTTGTGGAATTCTATGTTTTGTGTAGCACCAGGCGGTCCTGGAGAAACGTTATTTTATCTCACTGTGTACTGCATTCTGCTATATATGGTTGAAGTGTGCTAAGATATCTGAAGTCTGGTATAACTGAAAGGTCCTGAGATAAACACACAGTCGCACAGGATCACATACTTACAGCAACCTGCTCATGGTCGTGGTTTTCCTCCTTTCTCCACTCAGGAACCTTTTTCAACTTTTTCTCGCCACTCGTGTTTGGTTCTAATCCATATTGCTTTCGCTTTTTCTTTTTCTTTGCTGGTATCGAAACCTTCGGATATAAAAATAAAGCATGGGGAAAAAAATATTACAATTAACATATATTTAGGGCAAAGTATTTTTCCCCACATTGATCAGCTGCACACATTCTGCATTTTTTTTATTTCTTACTTATACAAATCTGTAACAGCATCAGTAACAGTGAGGAACTGGTAGCGCAGTGCTTAATGTGTAGGACAGCTAATTGGAAGTTCAGAAGGTTTGATTCTCAGCACCACCAAGCTGCCACTGCTGGGCCCCTGAGCAAGGCCCTTAACCCTCAATTTACATTTGCAGCATTTTTATCCAGAGCGACTTACATTTATCTCATTTGTACAACTAAGCAATTAGGGGTTAAGGGCCTTGCTCAGGGGCCCAGCATTGGTGCCTTGGTGGAGCTGGGAATCGAACCTACAATCTTCAGGTTAGTAGCCAACACCTTAATTATGAGCCACCACTTCAATTGTATAAAAGATAAACTTGAGTCAATATATCGATATATATATCTAATATATTATATTAGATTATATTATTGACTAGACAATAATATATATATATTAGATTATAGTTATTATATTTTAGTAATTATATATAAGATTATAATAATATATATTAGATGTATATATGTGTGTATGTGTATATATAAATAAGTGACTTTCGCTCAGAGATATATATATATATATATAATTTTTTTTTAATATATTTTATTTATATATATATACTTATATCTGAGCGAAAGTAGCAGCTACATCCGGGAACTTTTTGGTTTTGCATACTAAGGATACATACTACCTCGCATACTTAGTTTTGCTTACTATATAATATAGAAGTATTTCAGAAGGGGAAATTATTATCATGTGACAAGCAAATATACATTTCTTGTAAAAACTATGCTGTTAGATTAGAAATGTTATGTATTTTTTTTTTATTTATGTAAATGTACCGACTGGACAACGCTTTTATATCACGATATTATCGTACGATATATTACTGTGCACAAATTGTTGTTTTTTTTTGGTAATAAGAAGAAATTTCATAATAAAAAAATACAAAATATAAATTCTTAATAGAAATACAATCTGTATTTTTATTAACTGTAATTAGTGCAAACTTTGATCTTTGATCTACCTCTGCCTCACACTGCTGATGTTCCATTAACTCTTCATATATAGAACAA
This sequence comes from Bagarius yarrelli, assembly GCA_005784505.1. Classification (NCBI taxonomy): domain Eukaryota; kingdom Metazoa; phylum Chordata; class Actinopteri; order Siluriformes; family Sisoridae; genus Bagarius; species Bagarius yarrelli. The sequence continues at coordinate 6,725,453 of VCAZ01000016.1, forward strand.
AAATAAAACCACAACGACGTTAGACACCATGTAAAAGTCAGATATACCTGCGAATGTGCTGTCTTTTCTTTTAATGACTGATAATAAGCAAAAGCTGACTTGCTTCTCTCCATGCTGCCTCCAGCACCAACACGAGACGAGGTTGCCAGATCCCTAAACTTACTCTTATTATTTCCTGGTTTCTCTTCCTGATACAGTTTCATGGCCCCCAAACCACAGCTTAAAAAAAAAACACCTAATAAAATTCCCCCTTAATAAACAACAACAACGCTGGGTATAAAATTTCATAACATGAATCATGTGATTTGTGAATGTGTTGCTAACAGTTTTCCAGCAATCATATACTCAGAATAAATGTGGAAATAGTTTTAACATGTCAATCCCCCGCCATTTCACATCTCAGTGGAGTGATCGGTTTCCATGGCAACTATGTAACGGTATTCAGTATTATTATTATTATTTTATAATAAAATTTATATAATATATTTTAAGTATTAAATATTATAGTATTAATATTTTAATATAATGTAATATTTTAAATATTAAGATATTCAATTGTGATTAAAGTGTGATCCTATTATAATCCACAATTTAGCTTAGTTTAAATGTTGAGAACCTACAGAGAGGATATATTTTACAAAACATGGCAACAAAGTTCGGTGCTTTTCTTCTACATTTATAGAGCGCACTAACTTTATCCCTTTACTACCACCTACTGTTTTGGAGGTTAACTGTCTGATTTTTTAAATATATTTATAGATTCATAAAAAAGAAAAGGTACTATAAAGTTTTTTTGTATGTACAATTATCAAAACAGCTTTATAATATTTTAATACATTTCTTTGGATACATAAATATTTAACTTTATAATTTACATCTTTGTTTTATGAAGGCAAAAATGTCAATTATAATTTATTATTATCATTAATTTATCTCGTAACTAATTCTTAGTTTAAACTCCCTTTACTACCACCTAGTGTTTTGGAGGTTACGTTTATATTAAAGGGTTAATAAAAGATAAAAAAAGTACTTTAAAGTTTTTAGATGTGTATACTCATCAGAACAGCTTTAGGATATATAAATAAATTTATTTGGATATATATATATACATATTTATATCATATTTGGTGATATATACATTTATATATATTATTATTATAAATATAAATATTATATAAATATTCAACTTTATTTACAATCGTTGAGTTTATGAACTCAAAAATGTCAATTATAATTGATTATTATTATTATTAATAATTTATCTTTTATATAATTCTTAGTTTAACTCTAATATATATATATATATTATAAATATTTAACTTTAACTTTAATTATTACATATTTGTTTTATGAAGGCAAAAATGTCAATTATAATTTTTTCTATTTTTATTATTTATTTATCTTATAACTAATTCTTAGTTTAGATGTAGATCTTAACCTTTGTGGCAGCTAGATGGAGCCATTTTAATGCTCAGGAAAAAAACAACCCCTCCAAACTTTACCCAGAATTCATCACGGCGAGTGTTTGCACATAGTTCATTTAACAATGCAGCAGCTTTGCGTTCTTTTCTTTTCCTACCATATTCCCACAAATTCCACCTCCTCCTCCTCTATGACTGGACAGCACTTCCCGAAGTGCGCGCTATTAACCAATGAAATCCCAGACCTCGATAAGGATTAACCAATCCCAAAGCAGGAGGGGCGGGAACCGTCGGAATATGGGTGGCCAAATATAACGCAGATCTGATATTTGGCGTTTTCAGTGTTGCTTTTCAGGGTAAAACTAAAGGGGTAACAGAAACAAGCGGATGCGGATGCAGGGCTGTTTTCCACGCGGAATTAGTTTGTTCGATCCAACAGATTGAATGTTTGTTTTTGCGGAGTGGCGGATGTGCGGTGTAATCTGGGGTTTGTGCATGCCCGATCCTCAGACCGGGTAAGAAAGCGAGCTCCTGTTTCTTCCACCGCTTAGCGTGCTAGCGGATTAGCATCAGGCTACCAGCAGTAAGTGCGCTGATGTTTGGTGTGTGTTTCTCTAAATATGAGTTTGTATGCAGTGATCATAGCGAGATGAGGATGTAAAGACGGGTTTATTTCCTTAATGTGTGTATGATGAGCAGTAAATCGTGAGTGTTTACTCTTTTAGTGACTGTGCTAAAACCTCTGTGTGTGTGTGTGTGTGTGTGTGTGTGTGTGTGTGTGTGTGTGTGTGTGTGTGTGTGTGTGTGTGAGAGTGAGAGAGAGAGAGAGAGTGTGTATAAATCTGTACATAAATTTCAATCTGCTGTAAACTCGGTAAGATCGTGTCCTCTCATGTCATGTCCTGTCCTGTCCTGTCCTGTCCTCGTGTCCTCTCATGTCCTGTCCTGTCCTCTCATGTCCTCTCATGTCCTGTCCTGTCCTCTCATGTCCTGTCCTGTCCTGTCCTGTCCTGTCCTCCAGTACTTCACCGAAACCTGCCCATTATTGCCCCTGAGTGCTGAACCCCTGCACATCTGTAGAGTCACATCTGTCTGCAGGGAGATGGGTAATATTCATTGGGCGATATAAGAATCTGTGAGCGAGTTCCTACAGGATTGAGATTCTACAGGAAACATAGAGCTGCATAAAACAACAGAGATTTAAAAACAATATAAATTAACACCTCACATAGGCAGGGCGTTACAGGGAGGGCATGGGATGTTAGGGTTCACTACATGGTGATTCAGGACATTATGGCACAGTACGGGACGATACGGTGCACTACAGGATGATATGGTGCACCCCGGGACGATAACGCACAGTACGGGACGATACAACAGCAGGGCACAGCACACTACAGGGCAATACAGCCCACTACAGGACGTTAAAGCGCACTTTGGCAGGGCACAATACAGGACAATACGGCACAGTACGGGACGTTAAAGCGCACTATGGCAGGGCACAATACAGGACAATACGGCACAGTACGGGACGTTAAAGCGCACTATGGGAGGGCACAGTACGGGACAATTCGGCACAGTACGGCGACGCTAAAGTGCACTACGGGAGGGCGTGGCGCAGTACAGATTGATATGGCACAGTACGGGGCGTTGAAGTGCACTACGGGAGGGTAGGC
>VCAZ01000016.1:6733549-6873980 GCA_005784505.1 Bagarius yarrelli
TCATACGAAGGAGAACACGTGTACACTAGAAGAACGAGGCGTCACGTGTGTTTGCTGTTGGGTGAGTGTGTTGCCTTTCATCCAGAAATGCAGTTTGAATAAGTCTATTGATCAACAGAAATTCTTTTTATCTAACAAAAGAAACAGAATTCTCAACCACTTCATCCTCTTTCTCCGTCACTTTCTGGCTGGAACGGTGCACTTTTATTTCTACTCTTCCAATTCTGCGTTTTTTCCTCTGGTTCTCCAGAAAATCGCTCATCTTATCAATCTCTTATTTGCGCTTTGGTTAATAATAGAAGAAACACAACACACCACCTCCTTTCAGGGTACATGACTAGCATTGGTGGCATATTATGGTCTTCCAAGAAGTTATTATAATAGTCAATAGATGACCAGAAGCTCCATCTGTTTTTTCTGGAAAGCACCGTCATGTGGCCTCACACACTGCCCCCTCTGTTTATGTTGGGGTTCTGTTCTCAGCACATGTTCATTTTTTGGGATGTGAACAATCAACTGTCCGGTTGAAAGCAGGAAGCACGAGACAGCTGGCTACATAGTTCAACACAAGTGTATCCTCTGTTTTAAATAAAAACACCACAAGATAAATAAATGTTTATTCTGCGACCAATAAGATATCTGCCTTTATTATGGAATTACGAGGGGGTTACGAAAATGTATGAGACGCCTCAGATGTCACGCCCACAGACTGCTGGCTGAAGGTCTGATGCTTATGGCACACTTGGCTGAAAACCTCAGGAGTTTCGAGGTTGTCCTCTGATTGGTTAAGATTTTTCTGGAGACGCGTGTCGCCTGGAAACAACTTGAAGTCGTCAGATCAGAAAAACAAGCTGTTGTGTTTACATCGATAGATTGATGGTTTACTTATTAGGATTGATCAAATCCTAAATTTTTAAAAGTATGTGAGGTTTACAGTATAAAAAACATTTAAGAGTTTAGCTTAAGGCATTTAGTAGCGCCCCTAACATGACGCAGCACAAAACAGAACATAATTAGTTGCTTTACCTGTCAGTCGTATGTCCTCTTGCGTGCGGACCTTAGCCGTTTACCTAACGCGTCTCCTCAACGATTAATGTAATGTTTTGCGGCATGTGTGTGTGTGTGTGTGCTAACCATCGCTAATTCACTTATCATATATAACCTGTGCAAATAATTATTGTTGTTCTCAAATTGTTAAGGTAGCATTATGTGACTACACGTACTTGGTGTCTATTAGCGTTGGCATTCTTGTATGCGATGCCTTTATTATCTGTGCTTTTATTTTCTGATGAATATTAATATTCAACTTCATTGTCTAGGGTACGTGTACAGAGCCAATGAAATGCATTTTTCACATATCCCATCTTAGCAAGTTGGGGGTCAGGGCGGAGGGTCAGCTATGATACAGCGCCCCTGGAGCAGGAAGGGTTAAGGGTCTTGCTCAAGGACCCAACAGCGGTTGGCTTGCCGGTAGTGGGGCTTGAACCCTGGTGTTTCTGGTCTTCAGATCAGCAACTTAGCACCTTAACCATTTGAGTCACCACTGCCGCACATGGTATGGAGATAGTTTTGAACATCGGCTCAGAAATTTAATTTGGATAATTTATAATTTTTTTAACCTATAACATTAGAGCAACCCAGATAAAACAAACAGTGAAAATGAAAATCACATGCATAGCTGGGCATTTTTATCCTTACAGACTTTTTAAAAATTTTAGTTTAATTATGGGTGATTTAATGAGTGCTGCATGACAATTAAAATGCAGCTGCTGCTTTAATCCTCAGCTGCCTGCACTCGGTGAAGCATTTCTACTTTTCAATGTGTGTATGTGTGTGTGTTTGTCTAAGTGTGTGTGTGTGTTTCTCCAAATCATCTTCAACATTCCCTTTTTTCACCAGGGGGAAAAGAGTCATGTGGTCCTCTGCCATTATTCATCAATTTGAAAGGCTTTATGAAGATAGCACATGTTGGATTTGGGTTATGTGTGTGTGTGTGTGTGTGTGTGTGTGTGTGTGTGTGGGAATTTAATACTTTGGGATAGAAAAAGAACTTATTTTAATTCATTTTTCCGATGCATCAATGTTTTTAAAATATCACTTAATCATTACAACACACATCTGTGTCATCGTTTTTCAGTCCATCCCCTCCATTATCAAATCAGATGACCATGGAAGACATGGATCTGTGTTCGGTCTGTCTTCATCCAGGCTGTGTTTTCGATCTTTATCCTTTCTGCAACCCCAGTTTAACATCAGACGTCAGTCCCAATCGCTATCAGATCTATAAATTTCATTATCATTTGATTTGTGTCATTAGGGGAAGTGATAACTTAGTCGTTAAGATGTTGGACTGATACCTGGAAAACCAGGGTTCGATTCCCAGCATCACCAAGCTACCACCACTCTGAGCAAGGCCCTTTTCACTCTGGATAAGGACGTCTGCCAAATGCTGTAAATGTAAATTAGTGACCCTGTTGTCCAATCCCACATTACCATTCAATCTGTTCTATTGTCTGATCGCCTTACAGAAGTAGCATTACTTTTTGTTTCTACAGTTTTTTTCTACAGTGTGTCCTGGATTTTTGTTTGGTTTTTAATCAGTTTTCATTTCAGTCACTTTTTAGACTCAATTCGGTTCCTTTTGTTCAGTGGCTGATGTAGAAAAAAATGTAGATTTAGTTTTTCTTAAAACCCTCAAATATAAGAAATAGCATGACTGCCTGTGTCTGGATGTATTAAAGGATTTTGTCATAATTTTGCAGCTAGCTAAAATGCTGTAAAAGATCGTCCTCAGTACACAATTAATTTAGCAACTAGTCATGTATTAGTAAAATGGTTTGAGATTTGTTTTAGTGAGTCTATCAATAACTTACCTAGTATAGAACTGGCTAAATTGTTTGACTGCCACAAAGCTGAAACTTCACTAAGGAATTTTCTGTGATGGGAGGAAAACCTCCAACACCAAAAGTTTAGGGCTGGGCGGTGTTTTTGGGTAGCGTTTGCCTTGTGTTAGTACTGACATCATGACACACATTCTGAGCTCAGCTTCTGCTACATTCGTGAATGTTTATCGTTTTTTAACCACATGACTTTTCCTGGAATTTCATGGATCAATTTCTTTTTAGATTAATTTTTTTATTTGTTTGGTTGTTTTTTCACGGCTTTGTAAATGTATTTTTGGCTGTTTGCGGTCTGACAAAGACACTGTATTTTTAAATCGTTTGCATTATTCAATTACAAAAATCTCAGCTTTCTATAAATGTCACGTTTTGCTTTTCTTTTTTTTTCTTTTTCTTTTTTTATCTGTGTGCTGTATGACATATTTCACTCCCACCGTAAGGACAGTGGAATGTTAACATGTTATAGTCCATATAGAGCAATAATGTCCAGAGTTTGTCATCATTCTAGACATAAAGTTTATTGCAATTAGATATCTTCTTCTTCTCCTTTCGGCTGTTCTCTTTTAGGGGTCTCCACAGCGAATCATCTGTCTCCACCTAACCCTTTTCTCTACATCCTTTTCACTCACACCCACTAAATTCATGTCCTCGTTTATCGCATCCACATACCTCCTCTTTGGTCTTTTTCTTTGCTTTCTGCCTGGTAGCTTCATTTCTAACATCCTCCTACCAATATATTCACTATCCCTCCTCTGTACATGTCCAAACCACTTCAATCCGGAATCCCTGACTTTCTCTCCAAAACATCTAACTTGGGCCGTCCCCCTAATAAACTCGTTCCTAAGCCTGTCCAACCTCGTCACTCCCAAGAAAAACGTCAACATCTCCAGCTCTGTTACCTGTCTTTTCCTCAGTGTCTCGAAACCTTACATCATAGTTTATTGCGATTTGATATAATATAGTTTATTGTCCCAGACCTATAAATGTATGTTAATTAAGAAAATCTGTATTTAAAATTGTCATTCCCCCCAAATCAAACAATTCAATAGTTTGGTCTCATTCTTGCAGACGTACTTTACATTTTTTTAGTCTTGTTTAGTGTGTGAAAATGTTTAATAAATTACTCATCCAATTAATGTTATTTACTTGTTTTCCTCCTGAAATGATCATATTAACTAGACATATTTTTACGTTTTCGGCATGAAAGTTGTTAATTCCGCTGAAATAACACACTTGACCAAAGCCTGTCTTTTAATGGTCTCCTGATCTCTTGGCATTTCCCCAGAAAGCTTCTCTTGTAAAATGTCCAAATATATCAATCCCCCCATCTGGTATATACATCATTTCCGGAAACTGCTCACAGATAATGAATCAGACATTAGCTCGTTTCGTATATTTGTTTTACTCCATTAGGGTTGCACCAGAGTAATTCACTCGCCCGGCTGTCCTCATCCTATTGAAACTCCTAATGCCACTGAGGGAGAGAAATGCAGTCCCAAATAAAACAGATAGTCTTTTTAGGCACCATCTGTGGCAAGTCATTTCCAGTGTAAAAGCTAGAAAGGCTGAGCAGATGGATGTCTGATTAACAGAAAGCCTCTTTGAGAGAGCCTGCTGGGGCTCTTTGACCTCACGACGAAGGGACAGGGGAAAAATGGCTTAATATAGATTGGGCATTAAAACTAAAGAAAACCAACATCAGCCATACTTATTGTAGTATGGATGTGTTAAAATCCTTTAGTAGAAGTGACACCTTGCTCGTAGTGGTAAATACATGATGCTCAAGTAACTCAGTTTATACTATACATGATCAAGTGTGATTAGCACAGCCTGGAAAATGTGTGACTGACGTAGATTGGATTGTTTTGTTTTTTACTCCTGAAACCTGCTGCTCAAGAGCATCTAGAATCTTACCCAGGATTCTTTGCCGTGCTGTGGTATCATTTAGACTTGTCTATGGACATCCTTTTAAATTTAAAATTATAATCAGTATTCCATTTGCATCACACCTTGTGACATCACATCCTGTTTTTGGTATGATTAGATATATTTGGTCTGTGTCGCGTTTATTTACATTTACAGCATTTGGCAGACACCTCTGACCAGATAAACCAGTAGGTTACCCATACTACAGCAAAGTTGCCGTGGTCTTGTCCGGATGGATGTTTAGAAGACAAGAGATCACTGAAAAACCGCCTTATTGTCTCCAAGTGATGGTGGCGACGGTGAGCTTGGAATAACAAAGGACGGACATGGAAGTCTGCCATGATAAATCAGGATGCTTTTTGTTTTTACCCATCCAATCTGGCTGAACTTGAGCTATTTTTCAAAGAAAAATGGGCAAAAATTTCAGTCTCTAGATGTGCAATGCTGGTAGAGACATACCCAAAAAGCTATAATTGCAGCAAAAGGTGGCTCTCGAAAGCATACTTTACAAATGCATGCCACACTTTTCAATTTTTGTTTTTGATTTTTGTTCCACAATGATGTGCTACCTTGTGTTGGTCTATTTCATAAAACCTTAATAAAAACATTTTGTTGTTTGTGGCTGTAAGGTGACAAAATGTGGAAAAATGTCAAGGGGGTATGAATCCCATTTTAATTGTGATTCAAGATCCTTCTAATTATCTTCATCCGTTCTACAGTAATGTCCTGCTATTTGGCAGTGAAGCCTGAGAATGTAGTTAGTGCGCTGTGGTTGTTTTTTGCTGTCACTTTTTCAACAAGCGCTTGGCAGAACAATTGCTCCTTTTTGACACAGCTGGTTAAACATTGGCTCAGTTTCCTTCTCATTTAATTTCCACATGGGCACCAGAGATGCTTGTGTTTAGACAGCCCCATGTCTTTTTCTCTCTTTCTTCGACGCTTTGCAGATTCCAGTGCATTAACTGTTAGAATTTAAAGAGTCTGGTCTTATTATGTCTTGGTAACAATGAAAAAGGTTATGCTTCCATTTTTATCTTAGTTTCTGTGATATCAGACTGAACATGGCATACTCCCAGGACTAGCTGGACCAGGTAGCATTTCATCTGGCCCTTGACCCCTGCCAGATAGAAGCCTGGACTTGTTTATTCATGGTTTTGGATATTTAGTACCATAGAAATCCTGAACACAATTCGTTTTGGAAATTTTACTGACTTCAAATTAAAATTCTTGATTAGCTGGTAGTGGGAAGTGGTGGCTTAGTGTTGGACTGCTACCAGAAAGACCAGGGTTCAATTCTCAGCACCACCATTAAGACACTACTGTGGGCCTATGAGCCCCAATTGCCCGGGTGTATAAAGAGATAAATGTAAATCGCTCTGGATAAGAGCGTCTGCCAAATGCGGTAAATGTAGTAACTGACCTACAATAACATTTAAAAAAGACTAAGCTAATAAATATTAGCATAACGATAATCAGGAGAGCGAAGTTACAGAAGATCATAGCTTTTTCTCCTGTCCCATGAATTGTCCCATTTTTTTCGTTCGCATTAATCCTAGGAAATTACATAACCCACAGTAATTTGGATACAAAGCTGACGAAACACCCCATCCAGATGGTACTACAAAAATAACTGTAGCAAACCAAGTGCTTGTTGAAGGACTAATTATCCTGTTAATATTGGTCTGCTGCCCAGTGTTTGTTTTGAACACGCCTGTCCCAGCGATTTATTAAAATGACATACACCTGGATTATGTGTCGCAATTGTGTTTTAGATCAGAAATGTTCTGATTTAATAATGCAGTTGAGTGTTTGCTCAAAGGATTTTTTTTACACTGCAGTACTTGCTAAATTAAATAATCATTTTGGACTCCACAGAGTGAATTATGTTTAAAGACCTTGAAACTTGTAACTTGTCCCTTGCCAATACACGCGTTTATGTTTTACCTACTTGTTAAACAGTTTTGATCAATGATAAATTAAATATAAATATAACACAAGTCCAAAGATGCATTTTCGTTCACAGATAAACTTTCCTTTATAAATCTGTGGTATAAAGGTGTTGGACTGCTAATTGGAAGATTGGGCTTTCAATTCCCAGCACCACCAATTTTCCACTGTTGGGCCCTTGAGTAAGGGCCTTAACTCTCTATTGCTCAGTTGTATAAAAGAGATAAATGTAAGTTGCTCTGGATAAGAGTGTCTGCCAGATGCTGTAAATGTAGACTAGGGTTGTTTTACAGACCTGTTATATACAGCTGAAAAGCTTGCATAGTTCTGTATTTATACAGGTGTGAATGTTCCAACGTCCGGTTATTCTCATCACATCGAACGACATCAATATGACATGTAGTTTAGTAAATCAGTTGTCTACTGATGGTTATTGTTTCACTAAATTAAATTTTTGTTTATTTGACAAGCTATAGCATTAATTGACACCAGTTAATTGCCAAAATGGTGGCTATCAAGGCAATAAGTGGAACCAACTGTTTTTATTGTCACCTCGGGTGACGTCTTATTTTCTAAATGTATATAAATTAATTAATAATTAATAACATTATAGAAGTATTATTAAATTATTTATGGCATGTTATTAGCAAATAAAGAGGGCTTTTAATTTTTTTGTCTAGTTTTGTTTTATTCACCCAAATTATCAAATGATACTTTAGCTAGACTAATTTGCTTGTCTGTGTTCCAGACACTCTGCATAGCATAAATAATAAACTCATGAGTCCATCTGGCTCTTCCCCAAACTACCCAGCAGGTGCAGCTGTCATGTCACAATCTGCTTTGATGCAGAGCAATTTTCTGACTTGTTCTGAGTCTAAAGTAAAAGCAAGCGAAAGCAGCGTTCGCTTTGAATGACCTGCCTAACATCTGATATATTCTATTTTTGTCTGTTCTAGATGAGACACTTCATTGAAGAAATCTTTGTTACCTCATAGGCCATGATTGACTGGAAAACATTTTATAGTCATCGTTGCAAGATGTGGAGACGTGTCTCTGCTAATCAGAATGATGAAGAATAATGTCCTTATTTGTGATATCAAAGGTCACCCCATTTTTGCCACTTTAATACCTTCGGATAGCTTTGGAGTGGGGTTAAATGACATAGAAAAAAAGAAGCATTTGGACTGTTTGGACTGAATACTTTTGAGGATGAAGTTTGCTTTTATTTGAATTTCAAGTGAAGATGAGATTTCTGTCTTTAGTTTTTTATTTTTTGTCTATCTACACATGCTTACACAACATGGATTGCATCATGACTGCTGAATCCCCCCAGCACCTTTATTTAACTGCTTGGTGTGGTGGAGCGTGACGTTTGGACGATGCAGCGTAACGGAGGTGTTGCAGGAAATGGGAGCCAGCCATGGGTGTTCCGGCGGGTTCGACTGACGTGGCTCAGTTTTATGCTTTTTTTCATACTGGTTTTCTTTCCACTTATTGCACATTACTACCTCACCACAATTGATGAGGCAGGTGGTCCAGACAAACGCATTTTTGGCCCACGACCTGGTGGTGAACTGTGTGAGGCTAAACATGTGCAAGACCTGTGCCGTATACGGGAATCAGTAAGTGAAGAGCTGCTTCAACTGGAGGCGAAGCGACAAGAGCTTAACGGCGAAATAGCCCGTCTCAACTTGCGGATTGAAGCGTGTAAGCGTAGCATTGACAGTGCTAAACAGGACTTGTTACAGCTCAAAAATGTCATCAGCCAGACAGAACACTCTTATAAGGAACTCATGGCTCAGAATCAGCCCAAATTGTCGTTGCCAGTAAGACTTTTACCAGACAAAGATGATCCAGGGCTCCCTCCTCCACAATCTGTACAGGCCTGTCGCTTGCATACTTGTTTTGATTATGCCAGATGTCCACTTACATCTGGGTTCCCAGTCTATGTGTATGACACAGGGTCTTATCCCTGGGGAGACAATATCGACCCATTGGTCAAACAAGCTGTTGCGTCGTCTGTTAAAAGCAATGTTTATGTTACAGATAATCCAAATATTGCTTGTCTTTATGTAGTGCTTGTCGGAGAAATACAACATTCTTCACCCTCTCCTTCCGTATTGGAAAAGCAGTTAAAAGCATTGCCCTACTGGAGATCAGACGGTCACAATCACCTGCTGGTTCATCTGTCAAGGAAGTCATTGACTCAGAACTTCTTGTACAACGTAAGTACAGGTAGAGCAGCTATCGCACAGTCTACCTTTCTTCAGCGCCAGTACAGAGAGGGTTTTGACCTAGTGGTGTCTCCTCTAGTCCATGCTCTCTCTGAGCCCAACTTTCTGGAGCTGCCACCACAGGTTCCAGTTAAAAGAAAATATCTCTTTACCTTTCAAGGAGAAAAGGTGGAATCTTTAAGAAGTAGCCTACTGGAAGCACCACCACAGTCCTTTGAGGAAGAAATGGAGGGAGATCCACCAGCTGATTATGATGATCGAATCATTGGCACTCTAAAAGCAGTACAAGACAGTCACCTAGACCAGGTACTTGTGGAATTTACTTGCAAGAACCGGCCAAAGCCCAGTCTGCCAACTGAATGGGCATTGTGTGGGGAGCGTGAGGATCGCTTGGAGGTGTTAAAAGCATCTACATTTGCTTTAGTGATTTCTCCAGGTGACGGGCGGCTCATAGCAACTGCAGGATGCAATATGCGCCTGTTCGAGGCCCTGGAGGTTGGGGCAATCCCTGTGGTTCTCGGCGACCACTCAAAGTTACCTTACCACCATCTTATACGTTGGAGTGAGGCAGCAATCATGGTTCCCAAACCTCGCATAACAGAGTTGCACTTTCTTTTGAGAAGCCTTTCGGACAACGATTTACTGGCCATGCGGCGGCAAGGTCGATTCCTCTGGGAAACATACTTTTCCACTTTGGAGAGTATCTTTAATACCATTTTGGCTAGTATCCGGACTAGCATTCAAATACCAGCGGCACCCATAAAGGAGGAACCTGCCCAGGAGATTCCCCACAAAGCTGGAAAGATGGCAGGAACAGATGCCAATTTGGCTGACAATGGGGACTTGGATCTCGGTCCAGTAGAGACAGAACCCCCTTACGCGTCACCTAGGTTTTTGCGAAATTTCACCTACACTGTATCGGATGTATACCGAACCTGGAATCGTGCTCCTGGTCCCTTCCACCTTTTTCCCCACACTCCCTTAGACCCTGTTCTGCCTTCAGAAGCAAAGTTTCTAGGTTCAGGAACTGGATTTCGGCCCATCGGTGGAGGCTCGGGAGGCTCTGGAAAAGAGTTTCAGGCTGCACTGGGTGGAAATGTCCCAAGAGAACAATTCACAGTAGTCATGCTGACATATGAACGAGAGGAGGTACTTATGAACTCTCTAGAGAGGCTAAATGGCCTTCCCTATCTCAACAAAGTGGTGGTAGTCTGGAATTCCCCAAAACCACCCTCAGATGACCTTCTTTGGCCAGACATTGGGCTCCCAATTGTGGTATGTGCATTTTTTTATCATGATTATACAAAAGCATGCTTTAAAGCTTTAATTGTAAAAGCTTTATCTTTTACTCTTAAGCTTCGTAAGTTTGTAGAAATAAAAGTCATGCATTATATAATTTTTTTAAATTTCTTTTCTATCTTTTAATGAATGTTATGATGATGGAACGGTGCAAACCTGAAATAGAAGCTATAATGTCATTATAAGTCCCAAATCAATATGTTTTTACTTAAAAATGTAACCAGGAGTTTTAAGTTACTTAGCAGAGGATTTTTTTCTTACCTTCAGGGGAGTTTGTCTTATTTTAATCAGGATTAATAGCAAGCCATGGTAGATATCAATATGAGTTTCTGAGGCAATGTCTGATGTTTTTGCAGGTGGTTCGGACAGAGAAGAACAGTTTAAACAATCGCTTCCTGCCCTGGGATGTAGTGGAAACTGAGGCCATCTTGTCCATTGATGATGACGCCCATCTTAGACACGATGAAATCATGTTTGGCTTTAGGTAATGTTTCTTTAATGATGTCAGTAAATCTCTTTTTATGTTTCCTGGTTAGATAGAACACATTAAACACAATTAATTCTTTCTTAAAAATTAGGTTTTGTAATTGGAGTTTTTATTGGTAGATTTGTGCCTCCACCCCTGTCTCTTGAGTTACAAAAGAAACGGGTCATAAAAACAGGACTGATATTAAGAAAGGGAAACAGTTTGACACAGAGGAAGGGTGTTTATCTATAAAATGTTTTCAGCCGTGCGGTAGTCATTTCTTTTCCATAAAAGAAAATTTTACTTCACATCCTTCCTTGGAAAATATTTTATCAATTGATCGAGCAACAGGCAAACCAGATTTGGTGGAAGCAGGAATAAATTTCTAGTCTTGTTTTTATGTAAAAGGGTTGTGTGTTTTGCATATAGGTCTTCTCTCATTGTAAAGGCATGCACAAAGCTGCTGCCATGTGCCGACTTAAACGTTTAAAGTCAGTTTTACTGTGAATTTTTTAAAGAAACATTTTCTCGTTGTCGTTGGTAAGATCTCAGTGTATTTTAGGTCAGAACAATAGTTTGACTGTTGCCAATTCTAGTAAAAACTACTACATAATGCGACAAAAGCCCTTAATAACCAACGTGGGGCCCTGAAAGTATCAACACTGTTGAAGGTCAATTGGAAAAGAAAAAACACAAATACACAAATAGCTAAATCGAAAGAACTGATTTGATTTCCTTGGGCTTTTCTGCCTTTCAGGGTGTGGCGAGAGGCCAGGGATCGGATTGTGGGCTTCCCAGGGCGGTTTCATGCCTGGGACATCAACCACCAGTCTTGGCTCTACAACTCCAACTACTCCTGTGAACTCTCCATGGTACTGACAGGCGCTGCCTTCTTCCACAAGGTAAAAACTCCAGATGTTTTCATCGGGATTATTAATATTCTGCTAAAAGATATTCCACCTAGGTGAAAGTGATGAATCTTAAAAACTGCCTCGTTGAATATTAAATAGGTTGAGATCTGGTGTCTTTAAAGATACAGCCAAAATGCACTCTTAGCTGTATATTCTGAGGTAAAACTGTACTTTAGTGTTGAGTTTGATTAAGCATGACTGATCTACATATGCTGAGAAAGACGAGGTGCTAAAACGAATGGAGTTTCAGTTAATCTAGCATGAATGCTATTTATCGCATAAACACTTTTATTGTAAATTAGATTATCGAAAATAACAGTATGGAATTACAATTTTTGCAGGATTATTTTGTGTGTGGCAAGTTTTTTTGTGTGGTTTATAATATAAAGTGTAGATGAAAAAAATGCAGGTGGTTAAAAAAAAATAGAGAAAGTGGTAAAGTCCAATCACATGGATTGTGCAGTTTTGTGTACTAACAACCTTAATATAAGAATGGAAACTGATGCTTATCTCTCTGTGTTGTTGTGTGTGTGTGTAGTACTATGCCTACCTGTATTCCTACGTGATGCCCCAGGCCATTCGAGACATGGTGGATGAGTACATCAACTGTGAAGACATCGCCATGAACTTCCTGGTGTCGCATATCACACGCAAACCCCCTATCAAGGTCAGTCGGTTCTCAGAAAGAAACAGGAGAATTTGTATAGAAGTTTTGATATTGAGTCTGAAATAAATTCATAAATTCAAGTGGAATGACTTTAATCCAGCCTTAACTAGACTAGATTAGAAATGGATGAATTGAACACAAAGAATACAACACAGTTCTTGTCCCAACATAATAAATGGGGAAGTGGTAGTTCAGTGGTTAATGTGTTGGACTACTGAAAATTATGGGAAATTATTTTTTCCCATAAAAAAACACCACCAGGCTGCCACTTCTCTTCTGGCCTCCTTAACAGTCAACTGAATGAGGGCGTCTGCCATATGCCAGAAATGTAAATGTTATAAATTCCACAGCAGCACGTCGACAATTGTGATACTTTTTCAAAAGAAAAACAGGTCATAATTTTTAAATTATTTACTGTAAATTTGCATTCCATGATAAACATCTAAAAACAAGTTAGTCCCAAATATGTCTTGTGGAGTGTGAATTGTTATCTGAACAGTAACACGATTTTTAATGTAAACTAATTTACAATAACAACGTTTGACCAGTCAAATGTAACACACACACACACACACACACACACACACACACACACTAAAAGAATGTTGATTGAGCATCAGTCAGGATCATAGGAAGCCTGTCTTCATGCATGCTTATATTTCTACCATTTAGTCGACCCCCTTTTATCTGAGCAGTTAGGGTTAAGGACCAGCAGTGGCAGCCTGGTGGTGCTGGGAATTAAACTCTTCCTATCAGCAGTCCAACACCATAATTCCTGATTCCTGAAATTCCTGATTCCGGAATACCCCAATTTCTGGACCTACTCCGCTGGTGTTTAGTAGTTTTTAAGAGACCAATCTTCTCTGAAGTGCATCACTGGAGGAGAAAAAGAACCTAATGAAATTTCACGTACTGGGTGTTATTAGTAAAGAACTGCATCTGTGCACAGATTTCCCCTGAAAGTTCTAAGCTCTGTTATTGAATTTCTCTGTTATTGAACTCTGTCTTTTAACGCATTGTCTCTTCGGTGCAGTCACAACAGAATAGAGGAAACTAGATTTTATTAACTTTCTTATTTAAAAAAAAAAAAAAAAAAAGAGGCTTGTGTACTCCAAGCAAATGAAGTATTAAACGAGTATTAATTAGTTAATAAATATATCAATTAATCTTTGTTGGGGTCAGTCTAAAAAAATCACTATCTCTTTAAACAGGTGACATCTCGTTGGACATTTCGCTGTCCTGGCTGTCCTCAGGCACTGTCTCACGACGACTCGCACTTCCACGAGCGCCACAAGTGCATTAACTTCTTCGTCAAAGTGTACGGTTACATGCCGCTGCTCTACACACAGTTCCGCGTGGACTCTGTCCTCTTTAAGACTCGCCTCCCGCATGACAAGACCAAATGTTTCAAGTTCATTTAGAGGAGGACCAAAAGATGTACCAACGGGAGCTTTTTATCCAAGTCGAAACTAAGACAGGACTGCGACAGAAGAGCATTTCCTTTTAGTTGGTATGTGTGTTTGACCCATCAACAACCACTACTGGTGTCTTTTACACCACTTTCAACGGTCGTGGAAAAGAAGTGGGTACAGGGTGAGGGACACTTTACCGTGTTTCAGACTGAAGGCTTTGGAAGTGACAGAATGTTGAAAGACACAGGCAAAATTTTCCTGTCTCATTGCACTCGAATTTTTTTTAACCTGTTCTACATTCATATCTCTATATATAGTGTTTCAGCTGCAGGAGAAAAGGTACTCTTGTGTATGACAAGCACATTTCTGCAGGTCACAGAAATTATTTGTGTGTGTGTGTGTGTGTGTGTGTGTGTGTGTGTGTGTGTGTGTGTGGTGTGTGTGTGTGGTGTGTGTGTGTGTGTGTGTGTGTGTGTGTGTTTTTTTGGTTTTTTTTTTTTGTTGTTTTTTTTTAACATAAATTTTGAAAGTCACCATACCGCAAAGACACACTGACGGGCGTGTAGATAGACTACAGTGTTGGGCGACTGATAATCACTTTAAATCCGGGGTGTCCAATTTCGGTCCTGGAGGACAGAGTTTAGCTCCAACTTGGCTCAACACACCTACCTCTAAGTTTCAAATATACCTAGCAGGATCTTGATTAATTGGTTCGAGTGTGTTTGATTAGGGTTAGAGCTGAACTCTGAAAGACACCGCCCCTTCAGTACCAATTCTGGACACCTCTGCTTTAAATGCTTTTCTTCACGAGCGTCTGGTGATTAGTAGTCTCCAAAATATGGCATGTACACACTCGCTTCATCAGGTCTTCTTAGGCATGTGCCAATTTTAATGTTATCACATCAGACTTTTGGCTTAAACACCTCACAGTTTTTTTTTATTATTTCTTAAATAAAACCAATCCCTGAGGACAAATCATGTAATACACAAGACACCTGTGTAGATTGGAAGACGGCTGTCCCGGGATTAGCTTTTATTTCTGCAGCACAAGTGGCGTACAAAAATGGAATTTCTGGATGGAAGGTAGTCCGAGTGACATGAAGTTCTTTTCTGCAAAAACATGTGCATGATAGTCAAGTGAACAGATGTGTGGAGGTGAAAAAACACCAACACGAAATCTGTGTCTATTATCACCACACCTACTAATCAATGTTTAAAGTAACTGTAGTTTGGGCTAAGTTTCGCTCTTTTACATCTCAGCATCATGATAAATGTTTAAGTTAACTTTCTTCAGTGTAGCATGGAAAACAATTTCACACCAGCTCCTGCTATGGTTATCCCACCCTGACATTTTGCCGGTTTTTAAATCATAACATTTCTGTGCATTATATTAAATAATAAATTTATTTTTTAATTTATTTTTTTTCGAAAGCTTGACTGACTACATCGTAACCACGGCAACAGTTAATTGTTCTCTGGTACCGACTACCTCTGGTACCGATTGTAAAAAAATGTTCCTTCACTGAAACAATAAGCCCATGAGTTCGCCAAAGACATGATGCGTTATAGTCAAAGTGGAAGAAATCGAGTGTCCTGCATTGAGCCCGGACTCTGTCAACCTCACTTAACACCTTTGAGATGAATTGGAACACTGACTGCACCCCAGACTTCCTCACCCGAAGTTAGTGTATGATCTCACTAACACTACTGTAACCAAGTTAACACAATCTCCACAGTCTCATGCCACAATCTTAAAGCATTTAGTGAAGTGTGGAGGCTATTGGAGGAACCGTGACACCTTATTCTGGAATACAATCACACAAATGGATGTGATGAACGGGTGCCCTAATACTTATGGCCACATAGTGTTTGTAGGGCCAATTTTTGAGCAGGTACCAAAGATAACCAACAAAAGGGACACCAGCGCTGGCCAAATACTCTGAGAATTAATAAGGAGTTTATAACCAGTTTATAAAGCGCTGCTAATACATTGCATTGTTGTTGCTTGAGCCAATTTAAGGTCAAGTTTAGACGACGTGCATTTCTTTAGGAATTTAATGCAAAATCTGTTCAACAGCACTCCCAGTGGAGCGATTGAAGAAGTTCATCTTTAAATCTTAGGCTTTATAATAACTTTTATAATTGTTCAGTGTATTATTATAAAATGATGTTAAAAACTATACAAGTTAGAGGAGCTGTATTGTAAGGGTGGTATAGTGTACGGTGGTGAATAGCCATAACCTGGTAGTCACATGCTCACTGTTGTCACAGAGTCAACATGGTTTTCCTCCCAACTACATGCCAGGTTGTCCTTTGATTGGCGCATCGTACGAATGAAAGTGTGTGTGAGCGTGTATGATGCCATGTTTCAGACTGGAACCCTGTCTGGTGTTTCTCCCCTCTTTTCTCCTCAGGATCCAGGTCCACTTGAGTTTGACTGAATTGCTACTGAAGAAAAAATAATAAATAAATAACCGTTTTATCCAAAATACATTCCGGCACATTTTTTCCACAATTTCTAGAAGAAGTACTGGCTCAATCATGTCATGTGTTCCAAGCCCGGCACTGCCAGGCAGCCACAGCTGGGAAAATTTTGGTAGAAATGACACTATATCATGTAACTGATCATCGGCACATGCCTAAGCAGCGCAGACGTTTGTGTCTTTTCCATCTCTGATTCGTTTTTCTCATGTTTGTTCTGTCCTTTGCTCGAATAGTTGATGTGAATTTGGTCTACCAGCACAAGTCTGCGTGAGGATCTGAGTATAAATACCGCAGATGGATTACAGGCACAATCGAAACTTTGTTCCCCCATTGAACTGGTAAAATCCAAATTGCCTCCATGCACATAAACTGCGTAACAATGCTCACGCCTGTCCTGAACTGTATAATGCATAGAGGTCACAGCATTGTAAATCTATTAGGTGTTTCTCTTTTTTTTTTTAATGTTATTATATGTTCCAGAATCATGAATGCCTTTTATGAACCTTTTTATACACCTAATGATTGTGTATGTATAAATTTGTTGAGGTTTACTTGTGTGTGGTTATTTTTCCCTGTATTGCCTCTCAAGCATGGAGATTAGGGAAGCAGAAGCACAGAAATCTGACTGACAGACTGTATCATTAGTGTGATCTTAAAAAAAAAAAAAAAACACTAATAAACCAGCCCGTGCCATTTGTCTCTGAAACGTCTATGAAAATTAATGTTTTATTACCAGAAGACAATAATTAACGCATTAAACTGGCAGAGGTCCCAGAAGCGGTCATTTCAATTATATACATTGAGGAGGAAAATTTATTTGATACCTTGCTGATTTGGTATATTTGACTCCTTCGCAAAACATACAAAAGACTTGGTGGTACTTGCTGGCAAAACCTTTGTCGGGGTAAGATGATTCTTGTAGTTGGCCACCAGCTTTGCAATCATCTCAGGGGGGATTTTGTCCCACTCCTTATTGCATTTTTTTTAACATTTAGCTCCTTAAATGGGAACTTAATCCCAATTTCTATCGAATTAATGTCTGGAGACAAGCTAGGCCACTCCAGGACCTTAACGTGCCTCTCCTTGAGCCACTCCTTGGCTGTGTGTTCTGGGTCATTGTCATGCTAAAAAAAACCCATCCATGACAGCGCCCTGGCTGAGGGAAGGAGGTTCTCACCCAAGATTTGACGGTACATGGCAATTACCAGCACTGCTGCACCAGATCTTTTGGTGCTTTTTCAATGTGCATTTTCTGCAGACCAAGAGACATAATTAAAAGAAAGACCTAAACCCAAGCTGGATTCACTAACAAAGGCCAGGAATGTTCTTGCACTAATGCATTTTGCTCATCAGCCTTCCTTAGAGTGTATGAAGTGAGTTATTGTCCTATAGAGGGTTTGGTAAAGAGCTTAAAGAAAGTAACATTCATGAACATTTGTTGTGCTACAGCATGACCAGAAGGTTTTACTCACAGAGTCTGTCTTTAAAGCTGGCAGAGATTATAGTTTGTACATTTCATGTGTCAAGTCACCTTTATTTATTTATTTATTTATATAGCGCTTTTAACAATCTGGATTGTTTCAGAGCAGCTTTACAGAATGACATCGGAAAAGACAATATTGAACACTCACTAAAACACTTAATTTGATTGCTCTATAAATGAAAAGTTCCCAACTAAGCAAGCCAGAGGCGACAGTGACAAGAACCAATACTTCATCGGTGACAGAATGGAGAAAAAAAACCTTGGGAGAAACCAGGCTCAGTCGGGGGGGTCAGTTCTCCTCTGACCAGATAAACCAGTAGGTTACCTGTGCTGCAGCAAAGTTTCCGTGGTCTTGTCCGTATGGCCGTCTACAAGACAAGATATCACTGAGAAACTGCCTAATTGTCTTCAAGTGATGGTGGCGACGGTGAGCTCGGAATAACAAAGAAACAGGTGTATGTTAGTGTAGATGCTGTTCGATTTATGATATACAAATATATTGTGTGTTATTGGAGGTGTTTCCTGGTTTCAGTGGACCTGATTATTGCAGCCTGACAATCCTTTAACGGAGACTGTGTGTATTATGTGCAGGCCAGGTATTATGCGTCTTATTGTGACCTGATTATTTAGCCGTTATGCTCGCTTAGTTTTGGCACAACTGCTTGCATTCGAGGGAAGTCCAATTCCAGTAAAGTGAAGCAAATTAATTAACCCTAAGTAAAGACCCATTAGTGCCTGGAGGATTTAGAACCTGGTGTTTATCAGGCTCAAAACTGCTGCCGTACTCCAATTTGGCTTGAGTAAGGTTATGACTGCCAAAAGCTTTTTCCCTGAGGACACGGTAGAGCAGCTGTTTCGTCTCTTCTAGGGCAGATGGAATGTCAAAGGCAATTCATCAGGCATTGAACAGCTCCAGCTACACGTTACAGGTTTTTCTCTACGGAATGACAAAATAATTAATGATTAAAGGTTCCGAAGTGATGCTAATCCGTAGCATATATCAGAATCTGATCAGCTGAATTGTTCTTGGATGTACTGACAAAAATAAACTGTATGCTATTTCTTACCCTTAAATAGAGCTCATCAGCCACGTCTTAAAAACATGTCTCCGTCTTGAGTTTTGTACTAAAGCTACGGAATGCAGTATTGGTAGGTTTACTCATACTGAAAATCTGAACAGTTAAATATGTGTGTTGCGGTTTCTTAGTAACTGGAATATACAAACACCCAGCATAAGCTAGCTAATATTAGGTGATTTAACTAGCATATATTTAGCAATAGCATCTATAATTATATACGATTTTATACTTATATACTAATTATATACTTATAGATTATAGATGCTTATAATTACTATTATTATAAGCATCTATAATCTATAATAGTTCATAGAAATACCAACAAGTCAAATTATTAGGGACCTTCTTGCTGTGAGGTAACAGTGCGAACCACTAAGCCACCGTGCTGCCTTATGTTATTCATGTTTAGCATAAATAACCTACTAATGAGGTAGCTCAGGGGTTATGGCACCATCGAGCTGCCACTGTTGGGCCCCAGAGCTGTGGCTGTGATTGCTATGTACAAGGGAATCTTCTAAAAATACCAGAAATGTAATGTCCTACTAAACTATTAGTGTATTCCCTTAACTATTGCCACAACCTTGTCCAAAATGCCTTTGTATATGTAGCATTACATTTTTCTTCACTGGAACTAAGACACATAAACACTGTTCCAGCATGTCCCCCTGAGGTGTGTTATGATGAGGTGTGGAAGAATTTCTGTGTTCTGCACAGAGCCCTGACTTCACACCACTAAACACCGACTGCACCCCAGACCTTCTTACCTGAGATTAATGTCTGATTTTACTAATAGAATTTAAATAGATATAGATGGGATGGTCGGGTGTCCCAATACTTTTGTCTCCACAGTGTATATTTAGAAATTTAAATACAACGCACAGACCGTCTGCTATTTTACTCTACTACATCTGATGCATAATTAAGATATTAATAAGGGGTGTAATTAATTTGTATAGATTTAGTTTGTGTGTCTATGTTGACCTTCAGCACCATGGATACAAAAAAAATTAGGGAACATTTGCTGGATTGGGATTCTGGAAAATCACTGAAGAACCAAACACATTCCCGTAACCCTTCACTGAGTGTGTCAGAGAGTGAGAATAAAACTTAAAAGGATCTGATTACAGCTCAGTGGAGTGGAACTTGCATCATCACGACACGCTCTGGGCTCAAATCCCAACATGTCCTAATGTCCTTTTTGTCTCAGTCTGAACAAACGGGAGATGTAAATGATGGGTGATTTAAGCAGCTGGTAATCGAGAGGAGTGTTTGAGTGTCGTCAGAGCTTCATTACTAAAGAAAGTCTCTCTTGGCCGAGTGGAGGGATAAACAGCTGGGCTGGTGTTAATATGCCCCCCCACCCAAACCCCCTTTATGACTGTGTGTACAGCTGTAGGCTGGGAGTCTGACTATTAAAGCAATAGTAATAGTAATGTAATAGTAAACTTTCAAGATAAAAATAATTAATGGAATGATTTAATACACAAATTATTATTAAAATGTGTCAGATTTAAAATATGATATTATAAATATGACATTTTGATGGGATCTTGTATTGTAGTCAAATTGTTATTTATTATTATAACGGATTGCTTAGCGCACACATGAGTTTCGCATATAAAACTTCACAGAAAATCTAATCAGCCTGTTGTAAACCTGCAGGATAACCTGGCTGGATTTATTCCATCACCAGAAATTACATTCCTTGGAAAAAAAAGAAACAAACTAAAAAAAAGTGGTTTAAAACTATTTTTAGAAATTAGAAGTCAACTCAGTTCTGCCCCCTGGTGGTCACTTAAAGAAACACAGACAGGAAATCTAGAAAAAATATTTATTACAAAAATCAGAAACTACCTAAACATTAATATAAAATATTTATTCATGAGCAGACTCCCATTTACTTAAACACTCCCTCCAGATGTGTCATTCAGCCTCCAGATGCTTACAATGTCATTTTGAACACATGAATAAGTCTAAGGGCAGCTGTTTATGTATTCCATAAATATACATTAAAAATATAGAACCAGGTTACACAAATTACAAACTTGTACTTATTTTTGCTAGGATTTGTATGTCCCTGTTAGATTTTAATTCCAAGTGTGTAAAGCTCATAAACTAATTAATGAAATCAAAATTATCGCCTCTGGTTATCTTAAATATGCGGAAACACTGCCTATTAAAATGTGTCGTTTTCCAGAGTAAAAAAAAAAAAATCAATGTAAAGATTTACATTACAGTCAAAAATAAAATAACACCATCGCTGATTTATTAAATATAAGTGAAAACGCACCTTGTTTATACAGAGCTGCACTATAATCTTCCTTTAAACGTGGGACATTTTGTGAAATTTTAAGTGACTATGGGGCAAAAGGATCTGCGGTCATTAGTGCCAGAAAGAATGCTGGTCCAGGAACATGTCCTAATCCCAGAAATCAGTACAGTCCAGGTTTATCAGTGAGATCCTCCTGCCCTGAGAAACATCTCTGTCATATTTTACAACAATCTTCTATACAAATCAACCTTAGGGACTTTGGTCGCATCCCACTGCTCACCGCGGCTGATTCGCCGGATCGTCACCCTGCTGTGTGCAGCCATGATAAAAAAAAAGTCAGAGAGACCAGATTTAAAAGATTATCAGAGCTTCTGGAGGAATCGGAGCACCAGGTCTCTGAGGGCGGTGCGCAGGGGCTCGTTGTTGTCACATACGATGTGTGTTGCGTCTTCTTCCAGTTGAATGAGAGCGTCCTCGGCCTGTAGGTGCAAGATGTGACCGTCTGGCGTCTCCTCTACCTTCACCTCCGAGATTCCGCTCTGACCACGAAGAAAAATAAAGCATAGTGAGTAGAGGGAGCGTTCACTGTATATAGTGCTAATCATTGGAGCTGTTTGTTCCCAAGATGGTGTGACTTTAAATGATGAAGTTTAACTCGCTCAAACCATCAGTCAACAACAAGATACTGACTACAAAATTGTAAAAATATATATGTATGTATATGCATTATATCCATCCGTCTGTCCTTTTATTCATCCATCCGTTTATTTATCTATTTATCCATACGTTTAACAATCTATCTATCCATTCATCCATCCATCCATCAGTTCATCCATCCATTTATTCATCTGTCCATCCATCCATTTATCCATCCATTCGTCCATCCATCTATTTATCCATCCATTCGTCCATCTATTTATCCATTTCTTCATCCATTCATCCATCCATTTATCCATCCATCCATTTATCTATCTATTCATCCATCTATCTATCCATTCATCCATCCATCTATCCATTCATCCATCCATCTATCCATTCATCCATCCATCCATCTATCCATTCATCCATCCATCTATCCATTCATCCATCCATCCATCTATCAATTTATCATCCATCCATCCATCCACCCCACTGTACAGGATGGATGATGGACGGATGGACATGATGGATGATAGATGGATGGACTGTACAGTTAAGAATTGCTTTTTTAAACTAATATAATAGCTTTAATCTAAATTGTTGTGATTTTTGCACTGGCCAGATTTTGTTTTTCCTCAGGTTGTTAAACACAACCTACCCTGTTTTTTTTTTCCAATAACTGCATGGACGATCCATGTCTTAGGGTTCTCGCAGTTAAACTATCACACTAGCTTTAACTCACGCAGCGCTAAACCTCCCAGCTTTCCACAGACAGTTAGCACATTGATCACACACACTAATGAAATGTAAAAGTGCGTGTGCTGCAGTATTTCCTGCTGTGATGTTAAGGGAAGGCTATATGACCCCACTGCGCTTTTAATTAGTCCAGGATTGAGTGCTGTACTCTTTATCTCTAACCCTCTACTTTATTTATTGTGAATCTTAGCTGGGAGGACAGCAGTATATACACACAACAGATAACCTATATAAGCCCAGATACCACTTTATTCCAGAAAAAAGAAAAAGTAGTTCACTAACTTACTTTCTGTATTTATTCTGTACAGGTAGAAGTAAAAAAAATAAAAATCAGCTCAACTTCTTGAACTCTTGCTGTTGCAGCATTTTAAGATCAGGAAATGGTTTTTTTTTTTTATTGCCAGAGTAAAGTGGCTAAAATTAGCGCAGATTGTCAGTGCGTCACCCAACCTTCTACACACAGTTTCTGGTGTGGACATTTTGTAAATTGCTTTATAATGGTCAGGTATTGACTTTTTTTTAAATCATAATGTGTGTAAATGGATGTGAAAGTTAAAATGAAGTCTAAAATCAGCATTTACAGTTATACCGATACAGAAATACACAGTTTGCTTTCACAGGTAACTGTTCAGGATGGAAGGTTTGGGGGTTCGTTAATACTATATCAAGTTGTGTTTTCTGGTATAAAATGTAAAATGTAAAGGCCTTTATTTAGTTACATATACTTTTTACAAATTAGTTTCTTTGTATATCCTATCTTAGTAAGTTGGGGTAAAAACACAGGGTCAGCGCCCCTGGAGCAGGAAGGGTTAAAGGTTTTGCTCAAGGACCCAACGAGGGTGCTTAAGGGCTTGAACCCAAGTCTTCCTGGTCCTGAGATCAACAATTCAGCGTTCTTAACCATTCGAGCCACCACTGCCCCACCACTGCCCTTAGTAATTTCAATAGTGAAAAAGAGAGGCTTGTGAGGGCCGAATGTGGCAGCGTACTTTAATTGTTAAAGGAACTGATTTTAAAAACAACTCAACATTAATCATTATGTAATGACATGCAAATTTTGGGACAGTCTGAAAAGACTAGTTAGAATCTCCAATCTTTCTTAACGCAGCCCAGCTGAAAATAATACTCAGTCCACACAAATGGTGTTATAACTACTCCCTTTGCCCCTTAATGTGTGTGCTCTACCTCTCCGCCTCAATTTAGAGTGCCATCAGGGGTCTAATTCTAAAATCCCACAGCCTTACCCCTGCCTAAAGACTCTCTCTCTCTCTCTCTCTTTCTCTCTCTTTCTCTCTCTTGCACACACACACAGAAAATGAATCGCAGCTGTCTCATGACTTACATCACCATTTTTTACTCCAGACCATTTAGATCTGGTAATGGAACAGAAATGAAGCCCCTCTCGCACACACTGTGATCACCAACACTCTCCCTATTGCACACACGAGACCTTTATACTATTAGATACCGATGGCTCTATCCATCATCCTCCATCTCTCCGCTCCTAATGGGGATGTAACAGTAACCCAGCCTGGATTACATGGCACTAATTCCCTGCCTCTGTGGAAGTGCACCGCCGCCCAGAGACCATCAAACAACACGATGATGTGCTACGGCACTAATAAGCTGCTTCAATAATGTAGCACTTTTCATTCATTTTCTAAATCAAACTAAGCAGTGATGCACTTTCATTAGAGTTCTTAAACAAAAGAAAAATCTAGGACATGCAATTCTTCAAACTTGAAAATCTTTTGTGTAACTTTGCTTATTTTTGCTGGGGTTTTTTTTGGAAAACCATGTTGTAAATTTAACATTTTAAAATAAAAAAAAATCTGTAATTTTATAACTTGCTAAAGATCATTAAGTCATTTCAGGTTGATCATATTTACAAGTCGAATGCACAAAGTCGTAATTACACAGGGGAGCAAACTTAAGTTCAAAATAATTGTTTAGTTATTATACTGACTGCTGTCATTAAAAGAAGAATTAAAAGAAATCAACCCGAAAGCCAAAATTACAGTATCAAGCTATCCCTAGTTTGTAACATGACTTGTGTTATTAGAAAATTTATATAATGAATATTTTTTTGACTTAAGGCCAGCTGTTACCCTCACCTTGTGCAGGGAGGCGAGAAAGCCCTCCAGGGGCACTGCTCCACTTAGTAGAGGTTTGGGGGTTAAAAGCTCAGGAACATCCTCGATTAGCCTCTTCCGCTTCTTACTGGGAGCAACAGGAGCAGGCTTGGGTACCAACTACAGGCGCACACACACACACACACACACACACACACGCGAAAAATGTAGTTTGAGTTTTGTACTACTAAATACATCCAAAGGGTTTGTAGGTACTTGAAATACTTCGTCTATTCACTCCGTCAGTTTCTGTATGACCACAGATCATTGGAGACTTTATAAATATTTTAAAATGTTGTTGAATAATTTGTAATAAAATATTTAAACTAAATAAAATGTTGCTCTAAATAACCAGAAAGATTTTTAGGAAAGAATCTTCAAGCCATTGTCATTAAAAAAAAATGGAGAAATAACCCAAAAAATGATAAAGGAATGTGTGTGGAACTAAAAAATTAGACTGTGTTGCTCACGGGTGCAGTTTTCTGACAGTTTTTCTCGTGTATTTACACAGATTACACACTATTATATAGCGATGAACAAAGTGTTCATTATCCCATTTTTCTTACAAAAAAAAGGCTGTTTTTAGGCAGCCATAGAATCCTCAAACGGTTGTTAAAGTTTGTTAAAAAGTATTCTGCTTATTCTTGCATCAAGCTCAAGACCATCATTAATAATTGCTAAACACAAACCTGCAGGACGTGCTTGTTGTCCTTGGATTGCAGAACTGCTGACACGTTTGCCACGGAGATGCCGGGTTTAATCTCAGAGGGTACAAGAGTTTTAGCAAGCTGAAAATAGAAAGACAGATGATTTACACAGTAAAAAGTTACTATCTTGTTTTAAACAAGTTTCGGTATGTCAAGGGGTCGCTCAGGGGTCGCTCAGGGGTTGCTCAGGGGTTTGCTCAGGGTTCGCTCAGGGGTTGCTCAGGGGTTAAATTGTTGGAATACTGACTGTACATTTATGGTATTTGGCAGACGCCCTTATCCAGAGTGACTTACATTTATGTCCTTTATACTTCTAAACAATTGGGGGGTCCAGCAGTGGCAACAAGGTGGTGCTGGGAATCTAACCCCGATCTTTCAATTAGTAGTCTAAGACCTTAACCACTGTGCTACCACCTCCCTATAGATTTTTTTGGGGCCTATACATTAGAATACATTTAAAATAAAACACTCTTGACAGTCTGTCAATGCATTAACCGTTGTAAGGTCATGAGTTTAAATACCACCACCAGAGCAAACCATAACTACTCAGATGTAGAAAATAAATCCTAGAAATGTTATATGAACAAATATTATACCGTAACTATAATATGATAACATGTGGAACAATGATTTAATACCAGCTGTTATTGTGCTTCTACAAGTCTGCAGCTGTTCAGACATAGTTTTAACCCCTTCACGCAGTGTTCAAATGCACTTTATCAAGTCACAAAACACATACACTGGGAAAAGTGAATGACTAAAATCAATATAAATTGTAGTATTAATACACAACCAATCATTTTGTAGCAAATTCAGTGACATGGATGCATAGATAAATGAATTAAAAAAAAAATCAATAAATTTCCATATAAAGACAAAATAATGTGTGCACATGCACAAGCTGACCTCGGGCAGAAGTTGGACACGTTCATACGTGCGGTGGAAGGGAAGACTGAGGACGGAGCATCGACTGTAGGGGAGAGGAGGAGGCTGCAGCTCCAACATCAGATCCGAGCGGTGAGACTGAGAGGGAGGAGGCTGAGTGTATTGCTCTGGACAGACCACATGAAGTGGCTAAAAAAATTATAAGAAAAATACAAAGCTGATGTTTATGTCAATGTACTGATTCATGATCTCACAAGCATGGATAGAGAGTACAGCAGGTCAATCACAGGATGTACCTGAACTTCCTTTAGAAGTTTGGAAACCTGGTGGAAGTTGAGGCGTGTGTCGATTGGGCAGTACACACACTTCATGGCTAGCGGCTGGTAGGGAGCCAAAGCGTCCAGGTAGGAGAAATCAGGCTCTGTGTGGAATGTCATGAAATACACAGACTGATCAATCGGTGATCTTAAAACATTTGGTTATTATTACTTTCAGGCTGCATTTGTAGTTATGTTTTGGATTTTAGTCATTTTCTGTTCCTAAAAGAGAGGAAGATCTGATGCTGGGATGAACAGAAAGAAAACATTACAGAGTTGTGGAAAAAATCTTCCCACTTCCCAACCAAAATTATTAACTGCAATTATATTTTATGACTTTTTACATTATTGTTTGATTAAAAACATAAATCTGTAAAACGCAATGCCAACATTATCTTTATCATTGCATGCATGCATTAATACATGGATTAATTATGATGGATTCCAGTGACTCAGAAGCCTCTTGTGATATTATAACCCATGTACATAACATTACTGTTACTTATCACGGTATGAGGATGACATCCTGAGTTTCTAAAAGACTTGCAGTTTTTTTAATATATATTTAAGCTCTAATTAACCCTTTACACACATTATGTGCCTAAATATTCACTGTGTATGTATTAGTTTGATTGCTGACCGGTGAAGATGATGGTGTTGAGACTGGATTTGCCCCACAGCTCCATAAAGTGTACTACATCGCCGAACCGCAGTGAAGGATGCCCCGTAAACACCACACAAGGCTGTCTGAAGTCGCTGCTGAACTCGCCATGGATGCTCGGGTAATGCTTCAGCTTGTTGGTCTGGATCAGCTGTACGGGTGTGGATATAAGAGAAATATAAGAGATTGTTTGGAACCTAATAATGGCTGCTTTATTAAAAAAAAGATTGTATAGAATGCTTGTGTATCTAATATCTTAACGAGTCTTGTCTAAATCGTAGTGTTACTGAGGATGAGGTTATATTGAGAAAGTGGTGGCTGGTCAATACAAGGTACTGGAGCCCCCAACGTGAACAAAAGCTAACCGTGGAAAAAGTTAAGTTAAGTTAAATTTATATAGCAAAACAACAAAATAAAAGCATTTTAGTTGTATCGCCACAGTATCGTTAATTTAAAAACATTTACTGTCATGCACCGGACAAATTAGTGGCTATGTAGGTCCGCAAACTTTTAAGTTTTTGCCTTAAGTTATTAGACCATTACAATGCAAGTCATTCTTTTTATTGTTCTTCCTTTGCTCTAGTGGACAACATTAGTAATACGGCCTTTATCTCTGAAGCCGATTGCTATAAATGGCTAATTTTTTTGAATAATTACTTAATTACCCTAAATCACTGATAAAAAACCCACACTGAACTTACCGTATCATGGTTTATTCACTGCATTATTCAAAAGTTGAATATGACTAAAATTTTTCAATATTTTACCCAACAATATTGCCTCTTCACAGTCCTGGTTTCCAACAGTTAGACTTTTTAAGTTTGTTTGTGCCTTCTAAAAACCTGCCACTGATGACAACATTCAACGCAGCAAAATATCAATCCTTTAGGGGAGTTTTTTATTCTGTTAGAAGACATATCTGATCATTCTTCTTTTCTTCCACATTTTTGCAATATATAAATGTGTACATTTACCTCGGCATGGGGGAAAGGAGGTTCAGGAAGGTAAGCCTTGGACTGCTTAGTCTGACACAGCCTTGAAGATAAAGACACAGAGAAACTAGTCAGTAAAACAGACAGACTCTTCATAAGAACACCTATATTTCCTTTTAAACATATATTTCAAAGCCATTTTTATGGGGGCTGGAGGTAGTGGGTAGGCAAGTAATAATGTAGTAAAGTAAAAATATCGAGTAACAATGTTCACCGAGCAAAAATGTTATCGTTGTTGACAAATTTTTGTGTTTTATTGCGAGTCGATATTATATCGTTTATCAGCCCAGCCCTAGCTTGAGGTCAACATGAACATTATCTATAGCGAGGTAAAAGCCCCATTTCTAAAGCAAGCAGCTTTCAAATAGTGAAATTATCTTATTGTCTGAGCGGTAAATAAATTGTTCGAATATAAATACTGATGTTAAATATTTTATGTTTTTAAACGAAAGAATAAAAATAAACTTGTCATTTTAGTATGACACTTTTCTGTACAGTATAATCAATATTTAAGGACTCTCTAAAAGGGGACAATTTGGAAAGGAGCTGAATTTAACCTCTGATCAAACTTCCAAAGCCTAAAACCAAGTCTTAATTAAAGGTCTTGCTGATCAGCTTTTAAACAAATCTACTCTCTATATACAGATATTAATCACGTGACCAATTATTTTCCACAGAATTTAAGTTAGCTGCACAAATCATCGTCGAAATGCTAATGCTAAATTACAAATGCTGGACACAAAACATTGGCTGATCGAATAAATTTCGAGACTGGTATAATTCAGTATATACAGTAGTGTTCTCTGAAAAATATCCAGATGTTTCTTTTTGTTATCTGATCCTCAGGTTAATAAGACAATTATTAGGCAGCATACCACTCTGAAAAAATTTGGGAGAACTCCAGCGAGCTGTTGGCCACAGGTGAGATAAAGTAAAAGGGGATGTTTCCAAGGTTAGCAGAATCCATGAACTGGTAGAGGCACTCCAGCAGGTCGTAAATCACACCAGAGGAGTAACACGGCACCAGAACATTCCCTCCAGCGCGGATAGTCATGGCTGAGAAATAGAGAGAGAAAGACGGAGAGAACGGAAAAGGTAAGTGAGAATCAGAAGTTTATGATTCACTTACATGGAATGTGGCAGGCAATTCTTCACTCTGACAGAGAAAAGTGATATGATCCCTGGGTGTGAAATGTGCACCCCACATAGTGCTATGCATTGTGGATATTTTGCATTAGCTAGCATTAATCATTTAGGCCGCATTTACACCGCACATATTAAGTGACCCAATTCCAATTTTTTTTTTCTTCAATGTGACACAGACCGGATTTGCCCGACAATCGTGTAAGCAGATGGATTTCGCTATTTTCAGATCGGATTCAGGCCTCATTCATATGTGGAAATAAATCGGATATGAATCGGATACAAGCATCAGCGTCTGCCATGTAAGCAGACAAACTGGATTGTGAGTCAAACATCATTAAATAAGAGGCGGTGGCGCATGACGTCCAACTCAGCTGGACACTGAACGGAGATACACAGTTGCGCTAAGTTATATATACACTGTATATCTTAATATTTATTATTTTGGTTTAACATCTGTTTTGTCTATAAACATTTTGTTTGATTAGAAGCAAAATACTGAATAATCAATTTGTTTTGGTCTGTTGCGTCCACTGATTGTGCTGTTTTTCCTTCCCTTTCTGGTCGCTTGGGTTGTTTTGCTGATTATAGTGTAAATGCAGATTTAGGATAGGGCTCAGTTTTAAAAGATGATGTACCGGACAGGTCATCAAAATAAGGGTGTAATAAGTAATAAGGGTGAAAGTGAAAAGTTTCTTTTGGCCTTCAGTCAAGACAAAAAAAAAGAAATCCATAAAAACGACACTAAATTATATTTTATGTCTGATGTTTTCTTGATTTTCTTAAAATTGTTCAAAACACAAATGTTTTAATTTTAAATACTTTCAATGGCAAGTTTATAATATTAATATATAAACACACACACACACACACACACACACAGCTGGTAATAATAATAATCATGTTAATATAATTGTCTGCATCAAACAAAACAAATACACATAATATCTAAGCAGACTTTTCTCGACTGACCCAGGTTGCTGCAGAATTCTCCCAGCATGCCATCCGGATTGGCTGTAGGGATCTGGGTTAAACCGGTTAGGATTAAAACGTCACTGTTTTTCAGAGAGCTTTGGTCCATAGGCTGTAGAAAACACAAAACGACCGTATTTTAACACTCTGGCAACCCAGATTGCTCCATCAGCAAAAAAATAGTGCTAATGATACACAACTTTTTCACCAACATGCAGCAGGATGGTGAGCATGCTCAGTAAAGTGCTGACCTGAGGGTGTGTGGTGAGCAAGGACGAGCCGGAGACATAGGACACTTTCTCATAGTGAGACTGAATAATCCAGTTTGAACTGCCAAGGGAATAGCCGGAGCTCAGAGGGGTGACCTGCAGTGCGCCAAACAGCTCCTAATGTCAGGACGAAAAAAAACCAAAAACACAAGCCATAATATTAACATACCATATTTTATTACAATTTACAGACAAGCCTCAGCCCTCATGATACGACTGCGCAACCCAAAAATAATTTTATAACCTCAAGATTCAACTGCGATAAATTTTGTTATACCATCAAGATACGACTGCGTGTCCCAAAAATATTACTTTAACTCGGCTCGGTCGCTCACTTGTTCGGTTAGTAATAGCATTGTTTTGTTAAGTGACCTTGTTGTGACTTTTCTGTAGAAATATTTGCTATATTAATGCCCAGTTATATCATAATGTCTGGAAAAACAGCTCTGCTATGTCACCTGCTGGTGGAGAACAGAAAAACAGGAAAGCTTTTTCTTTTAAAGACAAATTGAAAATAATTGCTAAGCGGGAAGCTAGCATGCCTATAATGAACGCACCAGATGGGGAATACGTTTTCCCTACTGTGACCCCATCGTAAGCCGAAGATTGTCTGTATTTCATTTTATCACAATTTCTTAACATTTAGAAATGGATTACATTACAATATTTTATATTATAAAACCAATTAACTGGTTTTATATTATAAAACCAGTTAATTTTACACATTATATAAAAAAACTATATAAGAAAAAATGCCCAAATATTATTTAATGTGTTATGTAAAAAAACCAAAATAGTCACATGATCTGTTTTCTCTATGATGCCCATACATAATGTCAGTAAATGTCTATAAACAGCCGTGGTAAAAAGGAACTGATGCGAGATGTTGGTATGTACCACTTTCTGCGAGTAGCCCACCAGCTGCACTTTACTAAGAGCAGAGTTCACTTCCTGCATGCTGTAGCACTTCTTCCAAGACCACACCTCCACTGCATCCTTCAAAGGACCAGGCAGCATCCTAAGCACACAAAACAACAGTTAGGGTCAAAAAAGCAGGAGTTGGGAAAAGGTCTTCATCGTGCATATTTATGAAGGCTACCATGGAGAGGCAACACATGAAATGTGTTGTAATAATTTACATATGTGGGTTCAATTACCAGCACCACCACCTACCACTGCTGGGCCTCTGAGCAAGGCCCCTAACCCGAAATTTCTCCGTTTTATAAATGAAATAAATGCAAGTCCGCTGTAATAATCTACAGAGATTCATTTAACAGGTTAACATTTTAGATTCAAATCTGCTTCTGTACCTTTGTATTTCCTTGTTTTTCCAGCAGGTGGCAGTCTGAGCCTTTGGAACTCTTTCCATGAAATTAACCAGCTCTTCCATCAGCAGTCTGACACCAAAAAAAAAAAAAAGACAGAAAATGTATGAAGACAACTACAATTTACTAATTACTAGATTTAACAGGACCATAGTAGAGTTTTGAGTTATTTTTTAGATATTGTTTATTTACTGTGTTTAGTTGATTTAATTCAATTTTATTTGTAAAGTGCTTTAAACTTTTAACAAATCAGCTTTAATGAAATACAAAAAGATTAGATCAAATTCATAACGTTTAAAAATAATTTTATATTTATATCTAACAAGTAAAAACTCCCCCCCCAAAAAAAGCTAATGTCTTGCCAAAGAAAAAAATGAGTAAAAAAGAGCTAAAAGTTTCAATAGATGTTTTGCATCTGTATTTTGTTCTGCACTGTGCAGCCAGCACATGATTGACGAATCTGGTTTGTCTTATTAAGTTAATTTGTTAAAGTAAAATTATTTCAATGCCTTTTTGTTACATTACTGTAAGTTTTGTTCTTCTGTTTTCTTTTTGTCAATTGCACGTA
The DNA here is from genome assembly GCA_005784505.1 of Bagarius yarrelli. Taxonomy (NCBI): domain Eukaryota; kingdom Metazoa; phylum Chordata; class Actinopteri; order Siluriformes; family Sisoridae; genus Bagarius; species Bagarius yarrelli. Next base: position 6,765,996 of record VCAZ01000016.1, read on the forward strand.
ACACACCCTGAGTGAGGAACAGAGGATTTATGACAGGCCATGTAACAAATAGCAGGAAATCCTGCTTCATCTTATTCCAGCTAAGGAAACATCTGGATAGGCTGAATCCAGATTTCCATGGTAACAATTTCTGGAGCTTCCAGGTCATCTAGACAGACAGTAATTCAATAGTTCAATAGTCAATTTATTTTTTTTTTTTAAAGTATGTGCTGGTTACCTGCCAATCTGGAAGGTGGGCTCGGTGGTGTAGACGGTGCCTGAGAAGCCGGTGTGTTCAGTAATGTAAGGCAGAGCCATCATGCAGTGGTAGTTGGAAATCAGGATGACGTCAACAGTGGACAGGTCCAGCAGGTCTCTCTGGTAAGGAAAAAAAGACCAAACTACTGAAATCCAGTACACACAGATTTTTTCTACATGTGAAACAATAATGTTTTAAGGTTTAACAGAAAACTTGCTTAAGCACTATTTTCCAAACTGTTGCGTGGAACTGAAGTCTAATCTTAACAGACATTTAGTGTCACCCAGATGGGGATGGGTTCCCTCGTGACTCTGGTTTCTCTTAAGGTTTCTTCCTACTTCATTTTAAGGAGTTTTTCCTTGCCACAGTCGCCACCGGCTTGCACATCAGGGACAAACTTATACTTTTTCGTTCTGTGTAATACTGCTTTGAGACAATGTCCTCGTTAAAAGCGCTATACTATAAAAAAAATAAATTGATACAAATCCAAAGAAACTGGGGCACATGGCAGTAATTACCCAGGATGGGGTACCAAAGTCTTTGGATTGGAAAAAAGAGCATCTTGAGGAAACCCCTGAAACCAGGGAAAAGCACAAAAACTACAGACAGGGCAAAGATGGACATAAAACCCTTAACCATGGCGATGTGAGGGAAACAAGCTGAGTTTTAAGTTTCTCAAAGTGTAGCCAGGTTTTTTTAAGCTCTCCATGGGTACAATAAAAATGCCACTGATTGTTTTGGCATGAATTCATCTTCTATTTAATGTTATTATTACTGACGTCTGTTTGGGCTTCTAGTTCCTTTAGATTCGACGCATCAGTATTTTCCACCAGAGGTGTATAAAGTACCCTAAAGCAACACTTGGGTAAAAGTTTAGCTATTTTCCAGCTAACGCCAACTTTTAAAATATTACTTGGGTAAAATGTGATATTTATTGTACTTAAGTATAAAAAATATTTTTTTAAATATTAACTGTTTAAGCAAATGGAACTTTCTTCCATTTTCTTTTCTTTAAACAAATGGCAAATGTTTGTTATTAAATATAATAATATTAATGTTATTTGAACTGTTTATTTAGTATTTGGAGAGACTTTGTGCTGTTCATCTAAATATCTTAGTCAGAATTAAATCATTTACATGATTTTTTTTAAAAGACAGGAAGTGATCACATGATGAACGAACGGCTCAGTCCAAAAGACTTTCGCACATGCGCAGAAACCAATCGCTCTCTTTGATGACCTACTGTTTCCAAGTCATATCAAGTATTCATTTAAAATGAATGAATTATTCATAAAGGCCACATCACTACTTCTTTGGTAATAAGTAAAGAATGTGCTTATGAGATGAGAATGAATCAGAGTATAAAGTATACATTTTATTTAGGAAATAAAGTATTGGAGTAAACGATGAGCTGAAGGTTTTTTTTTGGGAGTGCAAGGTTGGACGGGATTAAGAAGGACTTCATTAGGGGGACGGCTCATGTTAGATGTTTTGGGGAGGAAGTCAAGAGGGAAGCCAGATTGAGGTGGTTTGGACATGTACAGGGGAGGGATAGCGAATATATCGGTAGGAGGATGTTAGAAATGAAGCTACCAGGCAGAAGGCAAAGAGGAGGACCAAAGAGGAGGAATATGGATGCGATAAACGAGGACATGAAGTTAGTGGGTGTGAGTGAAGAGGATGTCGAGAATAGGGGTAGGTGGAGACAGATGATTCGCTGTGGCGACCCCTTAAAGCGAACAGCCGAAAGGAGAAGAAGTGGTGGAGTAAAAGATGACAAATATAAAAAGTGTACGAGTATGTTTCTTCTAAAACATACTTAAGTACTGCAATGAAGTATTATCATCATCATCATCATCATCATCATCACTTCCAAGGGTTTTTTTCCCTTAATCACAACAGATATCCTCTTCAACATTACTGGATATAACCTGTCTGTATTTTTTTTACATTCACATTTGCAGTATTTAGCAGACGCCCTTATCCAGAGTGACTTACATTATTCCCCATTATACAAGTGACTTACATTATTCCCCATTATACAACTGAACAATTGGGGGGTTGGGACCTTGCCCAGTGCTGGTGGCTTGGTGGTGCTGGGAATTAAGTTGGTAGCCCAACACCTTAACCACTGCACTATCAACTTCTTTTCAGACTTTCTCTGAGGTAAATATGATACTATAATCAATTTTTAGCTTTATATAAGGGTTATGGTACATTATGGTTCTCCAACAGATTTTACACATACCTCAGGAAGACAAAATTCTGGCTCGGAATCCACAAACACACGACCGGCACACTCCTTTAGCTCCTTCAACACAGTGCAGATACAGCATGTAGAACGTTTTCACATGCATTTTGTTTTGCATAGATGTGGTATAGCAGTCATTTACTAATCATCTGAAAATGTTCACCTTCTCAAGTTTTACTGTTCCATCCTTGGAGACCCATCCTGGTAGTTTGGTCAGTCTTGGACTGACAGATCACAACAAAAAAAAGATAATAAAATGTTCTATTTTTGAAGGCATTACAAGTATCTGCTTCAATGATTAATTGGATAGTTTTATAAATATTAGATCTTTTTTGTTAATCGTTAAAGATTTCTAAGTAGTTCTAAGCATCCATTTCACATATAGCATAATCATGGTATCCTTTATATATAGAAACAGAGTTACAATTGCACCAATATTACTTGGGAACAGAGTGGATTTATTGACCATAGGAAACTTTATCTTGGGAATTTTGGAAATATTTCAAGTTGGAATTTATGGGAACTTACATGAACTTATTAGATTTATTTAGAAATGTGCAGACATTTATGCAAACTTTATATACAAACAAATAAATACAATTTTCAGCTTATAATCATGTCATTCGCACAAATACTGACTAAGACAGACATTTTAGGACAGGATTTAAGAAATTATTTGTGTATGTTCTGGAAGAAAGCATCATGCATACGGAGGTGTGGACTCGATTGTCATGGAGTGACGTGTGAATGAAATTGAGGAAAATGCAGGCTAGAAATTAAATTTAAATTGCATTAAATCTGGTCGTTTTAACCAAATTTCAAGTTTATTCCCATTAATTCTAATAGAAACTTTCCAGCTTTATGAATTCCTGTGATTTTGCAAATCTATTAACCGGCAATGAGTTTTTTATTCCATTTCAAATAAAATTGACTAATACTGCTTAAAGATGGACACATGAGGATCTAGGTTACAAAAACAACTGTTATTATGGTTCTGTTTGACTTTAGTTTAATCATCATGATTATTTTAAATCATGAGACTTTATAAGGTTTGGTGCTGGGACAGTTTTACAGGGATGTGGGAATCCTGTAGATCCAGGAAGGCAGAGACACACACATTTTCTGATACCGCGATACAGAGAAGGGAAACAAATATAAATAATGTAAGGAAAACTAACCTGTGCACCAGAGGCAAAGGAAGGAAATATAGAGCTGAGGTGGTGTCCAGCCCGCAGTCCAGCATGATGGTGGTGCATTTAAACTTGAGAACATTGCAAGGCAATGTCGGGTGACCAGACAAACAATACTAGAATAATAAAAAATAAATAATAATAATACATTAAATCGTAACATTAGTGATTATAATGTGTATAACTAGAAGAGAACAGGTTCGCTGCCTCTGGAGGGTCTTTTTGGTGATATTTCAGGACGTTTTGCTCTTTACAGTCTCCTTTGCCTTGCTCATTAGCAGATCAATCACACGATCATTCTTATTTGTTTTTTTTATTGCAAACTTTGGACTTCTGAAATGTTTTTTTTTTACTACATTTTTTTTTAAACTACATTTTAAAGTGTGGCTTTGGAAATTTTAACCCTGTTAATCTATTATAGTATTATTGTTATCAGTGAACCCCTGAGTGCTTCCACTGACACGCTGTGTCTTGTAAACTGGATTAAAGTTGCAGTAGGACATTTTGGAAAATGATTATTTTCAGTCTACGTCTTCAGCATACGATATAAATACATTTAGACTACTTAACTTAAAGTACTATCAAGATGTAGAAAAAAAACCCCAAATCACCTACACTGCCTTTAAGTACGCCAACCAGACGCATGAATATATATATATATATATATATATATATATATATATATATATATATATATATATATATATATATATATATATATATGAGACAGCCTTTCCGACTCATTTTTTTTAACTAATGGGCAACGTATGTCCATTAAAGTGACAAAAAACCGGATTGGATGGCATAATTTACACTTACCCAAATAAACCACACTATCAATCGCAACTAAACATGACAAGTGTCGCATGCTTGGTTGCAGTAAAGATCTAATATAGATATAGATAACATACAAACACTTTGTAGACAACAGAGTTATTAATGTGTGTGTGTGTGTGTAAACTGTCTATAAAACTATATACAGTAGTGCAATTATCCGATTTCTAACGGATTATTTGGTTGCATGTAAATGCAGTTTGAGTCTGATCAATGTTTAATAGTGCTTGATGCTCTTAAAACACATAAAATATATAAAAAAGTAATAATTTAATTCATTGCTATGAAAAAGACCAGTAAAACAATGCCATTGTCTATTTTAAGAGACACAAAACGACAATGAAATGATGCGAAACCGCTCTATAACCTGCTTTCTTATTTATAATGAAATTGTATAATTATTTAATTTGTTTTATAAAAATAAATGCTAATAATATATTTATATTTAAGAAGAAATACAGAAGAGATTATCATGGCTAATTTATTGCTTCACGGCTTTGGGCTGCGTCCTAATTTGTTCTATAATCCCACACATTGTTTAGTGCTCTACGTAGGTCTTAGGGAATCATTTTATTTCCCCTTTATTAAGTGCACATATAGAGTTAGTGTTAACATATTTGGGATACAACCACGACATTAGCTTGTTACACTTTTTAAAAAATGTTTTACTGTCACCTGTTCTATTTTAATCTAAATCAAGCATTAGGAGTAGTTTTAATAAAAAGTTATAGAGTAGGATTCATTTTTAAACTTACCAATTTCATATCCTGATATTTTATATTATGCAACTCGATCAATTCGAAGTAGCTGATATGGCTAATAGTTTAGCTTGACTCGGTTCTTCCTTGGTTTCAATTCCATATTTGCGACATCTGCCATCTATCGGCCAGGAGAGGTACTGCAACGTAAGCTAAAACCTCTCCACCCACTTTGACCTGGATAAGGGGAATTACTACTACACCGCTTAATGGGATTTAGGGGGAGATTTAGGTGAGTGCAGTACAAACTAAATGTTTTTCTTTTTATACAAAATAAGCACAAGTTTCTGACTCCGTTTTGTAGATTGGATTGAATAGAAAAATGAAAATACAGTAAAGAAAAACTTGGATATTTTTTTCTATAAATAATTTTAAAAAATAAACAGTAAACGATTGGAAGGTGCAAAAAAAGAATAAGATGGCCTGATATTTAATTTGTCATGTCATAAAGATATTAATATAATCTAGCTATGCATATACGGTGACGTGAGGATGAACCTGTGCAGCGAGAGGATCGAACCGTTCGCACCTGTTTAACGTTCCCGGATTCCGAATTTTCCAGGTTAAAATGTAAAATGGCGAACAACCGGAAATGAAACAGGTGTACGTTCACAACCGTGACACTTCTCTTCGGTGATTTATTTTTATTTTTTCTATGCAAGTATAATAATGTCGAGTATTTCTTCTTTTTCCTGATTGGATACAAGCCATACAGACTAATTATCCAACATTCCTCTCCTGTGTTGGAATGAGAAACTCGGTATAAACAAGAAGCGGAGCGACTTCCTTGTGCACACGGTAACTTTACATTATCTCCAGTTTAACACAGTGTCTGGACAAAAACTCTAAAAGACTAAAGAGCAACAGGTTCAAACTTTAGTTATAGTATCTTAGAAAGTCGAGTGTTTGCTTTAACGTTACTCTCCACCGCATTCTTGTAACACACATAATATTATTGTAGCAGTAGTAACATGTAGTATTGTAGTAGTTACTGCTGTTGTGTATTTAACCTGCACAATGTTGATAATTTATAGTTACACTGGTCATTATGGCAATGTTAAATTCTGGTATATGAGGTTCAGATACTTTTATTATAGTGTTAACCCCTTCTCTACTAACCTTTTATCCCACAGTGTTTAATTAACCCATACTATGCTGAACGAACCCATGCCCTCCTCAACTAACTCACAGAGGGTTAAACTAACTCATGCTCATTTTAACTAACCCACAGAGTGTTAAACTAACTCATGCTCATTTTAACTAACCCACAGAGTGTTAAACTGACTCATGCTCATCTTAACTGACTCATGCTCATCTCAACTAACCCACAATGTTAAATTAACCCATACTGTGTTGGCTGAACTCATTCCCTCTTATAAGTACCTTAACTAACCCACGGTGTGTTAAATTAACTTATGCTCAACTTAACTAACCCACAGTGTTTAATTAACCCATACTATGTTGAACAAACCCATGCCCTCCTCAACTAACCCATGCAGTGTTAAACAAACGCATGCTTAGTATAAGTAACCCACAGTGCGTTAAACTAACTCATGCTCATTTTAACTAACCCACAGTGTGTTAAACTAACCCATACCATGTTGATCGAACTCATGCCCTCCTCAACTAACCCACACAGTGGTTCAATACCTAATAAGTACCTTAACTAACCCACAGAGTATTAAATTGACTCATGCTCATCTTAACTAACCCACAGAGGGTTAAATAAACACATACAGTGTAAAACAATCTTATGCCCTCCTCAACTAACCCACAGTGTTAAAATTAACTCATTATCACCTTAACTAACCCACAGTGCGTTAAACTAACTCATGCTCACTAACTAACCCACACAGTGGTAAATTAACTCATTACCCTAACTAACCCACAGTGTTAAAATTAACTCATTATCACCTCCACTAACCCACACAGTGTAAACCCACAGGGTGTTGAATTAACTCATAATCACCTTAACTAACCCACAGAGTGTCACATTAACTCATAATCACCTTAACCAACCCAAAATAAAAAAATAGTAATGGATTTATGCCCTAAAGTGTTTGTTTATTTGGGATTTGATTCATCATACTGTCCTCCTCCAGCACCTTTACTTCACCAGGCTGTGATCTGGCATCATGGAGGATTCCTCTGCTTGCAAATCCAACGTGAAGGTGGCCGTTCGGGTCCGACCGCTCAACAGGAGAGGTGACACAAAATTTCAAACAGAGTATTGACTAATAGTGTGTTATTGTGTGCAACTTTACTACACAACACAGAGCTGTGTGCTTTAATGAATCCCTAGCTTAGGATTCGTCCTTTGGTCCTGTGGTTATTTATATCATTCATTACATTTCACAGACTTAAAATAGAACATAATGTCATCTTGTGATGAAGTTTAAGGTCACATTGTGTTACAGTGTTGGACATGTTACTTCACACAAATAGTAACAGGGTTAGTAATCGAGTTACAGCATTATTACAGTAACTAATTGCCAGGAAAAAAAATGTCAGATAACTTGATGCCCCCAATATACATTTATTCATTCATCTTCTATACCCGCTTATTCCCTAATTCGGGGTCACGGGGATCTGCTGGACTATATCCCAGCCGTCTCTGAAAGGGTGAAAGACAGGAGGGGGACACGCTGGACAGGTCGCCAGTCCATCACAGGGCCAAACACACACACACGCAATTTACAATCACCAATCAATCTAACATACATGTTTTTTGCCTGTGGGAGGAAACCGGAGAACCCGGATTAAACCCACACAAGCATGGGGAGAACATGCCAACTCCACGCAGAAAAGACCCCTTCTTGCTGTGAGGCAACAGTGCTAACCGTTAAGCCATTGTGCTGCCTGTCCCTGATATTAAATTGGTTTAATGAATAAAATAAACACTTAAAAAGATTCAATTATTATGTTAAAACATTGTACACTAATCTACACTATTTTATTGTGGTGGTGGCATGTGACTATGTGAGGCCTTTTATTAGATTAGAAATGGGAGTCACCGACATGGAGACCTCTTTCTTCCTGGTCTTGGCTTTTTACCCCAACGAGGAAAATGTAATGCATATATTTTGCAAAAGCTCCCTTTAAACTTGTTGGAATTTCCATCGCTCTTAATTTTGTAGTAGATCTGAATTTTATCCATGCTATAAAAAACATTTTTTTAAGGAAGTACGGTTTAAGGAAGTATGTACCTACTTAATTGTAGTACATACTCATGTAGTATGCTATTTGGTATGAAGTCGTTGTCGTCGGTGTGTATGTGTGAACAGCCTCTGGTTGGCAAACAATGGAAATTTACTTTACCACACACCAATTATCATCAGCTATGTGTCTCGTCCCACATACACCAGAGGAAAAGTCTATACTCAGATGAAAACCCGTTCAAAGACCTCTAATTTAGTAGCGCACGTTCTGTTATCGGTAGGGGGTAACGGCGATGTAACGGTGCAAACGGCAATTTATTTGTTTTTTCATTATTGAAAAAGTAATGCTGTTAGTAATGTTTATTTATAATGCTGTTATTCCGTTCACTGGTTAAACAGGGTGATTTTTTTTTTTTTGCTTAGATTATTTAAAAGCCTTCATTCTACGTCCATCCTCAGCTTTTATTATGGTGTAACGAGTATCCAAAACATGTAAGGAATGAAGAACTGTTGCTATATAAACATACACGACAAAAGGGTGATCTAACCATCTTAAAGTTATTATTTGTCTTTAGTAGCACCTAATAAATGTTTAATGTTTTTATTTCCTCCTTTACTTAAAGCTATATCAATTGGCTAATGATTAAATATTTTATTCATTAATAAACCAAATTTCTGACTTTTTAATAGGTATAAGGTCACGTTACATCAGGGACTCAGTTCCCCGACAGCCAAAGCCCTGCAGGGTTTTAGTTTTAACCCTATTCCAAACCACAAAACATGGATTTTTCTAAACGAGCCAAAAAAAAAACCATGATCTGGTGCACTTAATTAGGGTTGATGATAAACTCTGCAGGGTGGCGGCCCTTCAGGAACTGAATTTGACACCTGTGTGTTAGATGATGTGTCATATTTACAAAACAAATGTAAAACTGAAAGCACAGCATAAACTGCAAGGCAAGTCCTCTCCTGTAGCAACATTCCTGATACAGTTCGAAAATCGATTTGTGTAGCACGGCCATCATTAAAGCCTTGTTGTCTATAGTTAATATAGAAACAGTAAAATATTAGAACAAGTAATTAACGTGACACATTAATTTGCATTGCATTGCACTACTGTCAAAGTACTGACAGGTGCAATAGTTTAACTGCACTTTCCAAAAGCACCAGCGAGACTTTAGAACGATACCTTGGTGGCTACGTCTACACCTGTTAGCTCCATATTGAGCTTAAAGCACGCTATAAAAAGATTATTATGATATATTATGACTGCCCTTTTTTCATGTGGGCGCACAATGTTTTGGATTTTAACACAGAGAGGGATCTGAAGACAAAATGTGTGGTGGAGATGATGGAAAATCAGACCATACTTCATCCAGCAGGCAGCAACCTCAGCAAAGGGGACAGCAGGTGAGAGTAAATGCAACTTCATCAGCACACTCATGTCCCAAAATTTTTATTTACATTTTATTTATTTAACTGATGCGTTTATCCGAAGCAAATTAGAAGTAAGATACTATTTACAACTAGAATTCTACACTGCTCCATAACACACTTCATTATAAACAAGAGCTGTGGTCTCCCGATCCGATACATATCACTTCCGATACATTGCTTACGATACTATATATTGCAATTCAATACATATTGCAAATATAAAAAAAAAAAAGTAAATCAAATAGCTTAAAATACAATAAATACAAACTCTGAGGCGCCCTTATTTTTTCCGCCATGTTTGCTTTTGAGACAACGATCGGAATGTATCAACGGCGACTACAGAAGAAGGTCGTTGGATACAGGTTTCAATTGAATATTGATAAAAAAGTAAATCAGTTTAAAACGTAATTTAAATATGTATCGACACTAACGGTTACAATATCGATACACTATCGTAACAAAAAACATTGCGATAGTTCGCTGTCGATATTTTCACACAGCCCCTATTATTAAGCGACAGCTCCTCGTCTGTTTGATTTGGGCAGATAATCAATCATTAAAAAAAATCCTTTGTGTCCATGAAGGTTTAATTTCACTCGCTGACACTGACACTATTGCTGCCAGAATCTCTGGGCTCATTATGTAGTTAAGTGTGTTTCGCTTGACTCCTTGCTGTCTGGTATTTGCTGTTCCTCCTCCTCTTATTCACCCAAATTCCACCATGTTTAGCTCTCGGATGTCATAGAAACTAGTAAAGGGTCAAAGCAAGGTCAAGTGTAACTAAGGATACTTGTGGTAAAGAAAAAAAAAATTCCCAACACCTCCTTTTGCAGTATGTTGTTTAATGTGTGTGTTTACAGTTAATAAGGAATATTTTCCTTAAACTGTGTTTATCACTAAACAGTGTGTGAGATCAGGCTGTTTTAAAGTTTTAAAGTCGTCTATCTTCCTCTTATTTGACTTATTTAGAATTTGGGGAAATTTAACCTGTATATACTGTATATATAAGTATAAACATTTTGTTTGGTCATAAACTGACATGCAGGCGAACTAATACACGTTTTGAAAATGATATTATGGGTGTATGTTCTGAAGTAACACACAATGCATGCGGAGTTGTGGCCCTGATCGCCCTGCATCGGTGTGTGCATGTGACTGAGGAATATGCAAAGTAAAAATTCAGGATTGCATGATTATTATTTTTTTTTCAGATTTGCAAATTCCCAGATTATTCCCAATAATTCCTGTTAGTTCCCATATATTCCTGTTAATTCCTGTTAATTTTCCAGCCTTGAGAATTCCCCAAAGTTGATAGTAATTTAAACAAAATCCTTCAAGTCATAATTGACATCTAGGAATAACAGGGAATATCAGTTGGTGGGTATTTGAAGGCTGCAGCTGCATCATCTGTCACTACAATGGCTGGATTGTTCCAACTGGAACTTTTCTCAATCAGCAGTAGTTCATTTGTCACTCGTCAGACTAATACGAGTCCCTTGTGTTAGTCAGTGCATCATTATAAGGCTGCTTTTATGTGTGTGTGTGTGTGTCGTGCTACCAGGTTAAAGTTAAGACACACCTGATCATTAAGCAGTGACCAAGAAAAGTGAGTTATTATGTATTCATGTAAAGTTTTAAACAGACCCTCCCAATAGTTTATCACTCTTTCCTCTCTTCAGTTAACTCTTAACCAAAAAAATAAACACCTGGTTAACTATTGATTATAAATTTGTTACTAGTCCTAAAATATCCATATCCATATGCCTCTGTACAATATTTACCCCCACCTCTGTAACTATCAACCCCATACCCTATTTATTACACTGATATTTATTGTAAATAAGCCACTTATGCACTTCTGGTTAGATGCTAACTGCATTTCATTGGCTCTGTACATGTACCTTACACAATGACAATAAAGTTGAATCTAATCTAATCTAATATTATGTATGATCCTTTAACATAATGCCTACATGCTTAGATTTTGTAAAAACTGGAAGTGGTGGCTTAGTGGTTAAGGTGTTGGATTGATACAAGAAGGACCGGGGTTCGATTCCCAGAACCACCAAGCCACCACTGTGGGCCCTTAACCCCAAGTGCTCAGGTGTATAAAAGAGTAAATGTAAGTTGCGCTGGTCTGCCAAATGCTGTAATTGTAATTTACTTTTTGTTCTCTTTTTTTCAAGTGTTGTTGTTGTTGTTGTTGTTGTTGTTGTGGGTTAAAGATCATTTGGAGATCATTTGGAAGGCTAGTAATGTTTGTATCCCCCTCCACCCTATTCCTGAAAAAGGTGTGCCTTTACTCTAAGGGCTGTGTTCGCTTGTGTTCATGCAAATGGTGATTCTAATTCCCAGTCATCCGTCTAGCATTATTTTTTTTTCCACACTCTAAACCGAAGAAAATCTAACTTCACCATAAATTGAAGTTTCTCTGTACAGACTTGCATTCCAATGTAACTTTAAACTGGTCTCACAAGCTTGAACAAGATCAGGGGTGTGTACCGTCTTGCGGCTTAAAGGAGTGGTACAGGGTATCTTGAGTAAGTCATACCTTCGGTGACGTGATGCACACAATCTTTTGCTGCTTTGTTAACTCATTGCAGATTTTATACAAATGTTAAAAATGGTCTATAAAGGGGGTTCAAGAATACTTCCTGGATGCAATAACATTTCCCGTGACTGCCAGCTTGTCCATGAACCCGAGTGAATATGTGCCAGCTATTTGTGGAATGTTCTTTAACAATGCCAGCTTTCTGTGTGCCAAGTTGTTCCGGTGATACAGAAAAGAGTTAAGGACAGTTAAAGCGTCTAGAAGCTCAACATTAAACAGTGTAGCTTTTTTTTTCCTCTTCGCATGGTTTAGTTTGTACTTTTACACTTACTGATCTTACACAAAGGGGTGAAGGGGCTTTGGGGCACCCTAAACCTCACCCCCTACTAAGTGGATTTGAAATGCTTACTAAATCAATCTGAATTGTTAAGTTAATTTCAAAAGAACTATAGCAGCAGAACATCTTGCACCCTTTCGACTTTCTTTAGTTTAGTTTAGGTTTAAAGTGAAATAATCACTCTTAGAAACGCTATATGTGGAAAATTGTCTTAAACACGTTAAACCTCAAGGCTACGGCAGCAAAAGACCACATGAGGTTTCACTATTGTAAACCAAGAGCATGAATCGGATGCAGCAGTGCACACGGTTGAATTATACAGTATAATTCGTTAAGGTTCCAGCTTCCTTACTGCCGCTTAACACATTTGTGATTTGGTAGTTTGTTGATTTATTCTAATCATGTTGTTTCTCTCTCTCTCTCTCTCTTTCTCTTTCCGTGTCTCTCTTTGTTTTATTGCAGGAGTCAGCCGAAGGTAAGCTTTTAACTCTTATTTCTCATTTGTCCTGATCAGTTTTTATTTCTCTAAGACGATTTAAAAAGTTTACATTTTATTTGTTTTTAGTCGTCTATTTATCCAGATGGAAAACAAATAAAGGCCTGTGACGCTTGTATATGATTTACAACTTCTATTAAATAGCATGTAACAAATAAATACTGCCTAGAAAAAGAAAGTTCACAAACACTTTCATGCTAAAGCCTTCATTCTTTCGGAGCAAAATGATCAAACATTAAATATCCAGTTACCTCATTGTTGCTTCTTTTTTGTTACAATGTGTTACAATGTAGCTGTAATGTAGCTAAAAAGTAATGAAAGTATCCAGTCTTGCAGTAATCTCAGTCAGACAAACTTGTTTAGGACACAATGAGACCTACTGTAATCTGTTTACAGGAACTAAAGGTCATATAATGTAGCTAATCATTACACAGGTGCCGTGTTGGACAACTAAATATTTTATTAAACCCTTGCAGTTTCAGCTTTTTAGGTCCGTTTATACGTGACCCATGACTTCATGCCAACGTTTAAACTTTTGCTAACTATCTACTAGAGCCGAAAACATCTCCTTAGGGTTTCCAAGTGGACTGGAAATGTTTAGAAATTTGTTGCGCACTAACATTCAAGACGCCGATGAACTGTTTTAATTAACATTATTATTTTTTTACTACTAGTTTTTTGTTTGTTATTTTTAACATAAGTTTTTACTACTTTATTACTATGTAATTACTACATAATTAAGAGGCAAAGACTAGATGGCAAATTTTGACCAAACGGTACTAAAAAAATTGTTTGTTTAATGTTTATAATTAAAACTCATTCTCTGATAAACCATATCAGCCCAACCTGTGTGATATGTGTATAGAACTAAATGTAGTTTAAGATGGCTGTTCCCAGAAATGCGTTCTACGTTCTACAGTTTGCTGGTGTGGTTTTCTTTGCTGAGGGCTGATCAGTCTACATTTCCCCAAATCAACCATAGCTTTGAGCAAAAAACTCTCTCATTTTCCTCTTAGGTGTTTGCATATGATTACTGTTTCTGGTCTATGGATGAAACACAAGCTGACAAGTTTGCAGGTCTGTGGATTGAACATTGAGGCTCTCCCTCTTAATAAAATTGTGGATTTCTGGATCTGAATTAGTAAATATAATAAAAATGGTATAGCTGATTGTGGGGTTTTTTCACTCTCAGGTCAGAACATTGTTTTTCAGTGCTTAGGAGAGAATCTGTTGGATAACGCTTTCCAAGGATACAACGCATGCATATTCGCTTATGGCCAAACAGGTACACACTCTTTTACATTTACAGCATTTGGTAGACGCCCTTATCCAGAGCGACTTACATTTATCTCTTTCATACAACTGATCAATTGGGGGTTAAGGGCCTTGCTCAGGGGCCGAACAGTGGTAGCTTGGTGGTGCTGGGAATCGAATCCCCTGTCTTTCTGGTATCAGTCCAACACTTTATATATATTCAACTTCATTGTCATTGTGCAAGGTACATGTACAGAGCCAATGAAATGCATTTTTCGCATATCCCATCTTAGTAAGTTGGGGGTCAGAGCGCAGGGTCGGCTATGATACAGTGCCCCTGGAGCAGGAAGGGTTAAAGGTCTTGCTCAAGGACCCAACAGTGGTTGGCTTGCAACCACTGTTGGGTCTTGAACCCAGGTGTTTCTGGTCTTCAGATCAGCAACTTAGCACCTTAACCATTTGACCCTTAAAAAACCACTGAGCTACCACTTTTCACTTTATTTTAAAAAGAATTAAAAAAATATAAGCTATTAAAAAACACACATGGACTTTAAGACTTGAGCGTAAAATCATTATTTAATAAAACACGCTTGATTGGAAAAATGGAAGTGAAAATACCAACATGGTGTTCTGGAAAATTGTTAACATTTTATCACTGCAAAAAACTGTCATCTTCCCAAGTCTTAAATGTGGTCATATTTACTTACAGTAGTATTTACTCAAATAAAATAAACATAAAAAGACAAAAAGACTAATTTAAGCTTAAAATTAAAGGATTATTTTACTTCTTAATTAAATAATTTCACTTTGCCGAAAATGTGCTTTTATCTTGTTAAATTATTTTGACTATTTTATTTTAAGAGGTAAAAATCGAACATGTATTAACCATAGTTTGACTTGTAGTCTTTGTGGTTAAAGTGCTAAACTGGGTTATTACAACCATATAACACTTACTTATTAATGCTTTTTTTTTAATATGCTGAACCCTAAACCTGATATTTTTTTCTGATTTCAGGGTCCGGAAAGTCGTACACCATGATGGGTTCACCTGAACAGCCCGGTCTTATCCCTCGCCTCTGCAGCGCTTTGTTTGAGCGCACTGTCTGTGAGCAGAAAGAAGGGGAGAGCTTTACTGTTGAGGTCTCCTACATGGAGATCTACAATGAGAAGGTCAGAGATCTGCTCGATCCCAAAGGGTAAAAGTAACACACTCACCTGATCACTTAAACACCCAAGGTTTCATTTATAGTTACATTTCTGGAAATTCTGACATTTCCGACGCCTTATTTATTTTATTTTTCAACCAACTAAGGGGTTAGGGGTTTTGCTCAGGGGCCAAGTAGAGGCAGCTTGCTGGTCCTCAGAATTGAACCCAAGATCTTTTGATCAGCATTGCATCACCTTAACCACTGAGCTACCACTTCCCCTTTATTTTAAAAAACATTATTAAGAAACTTTGACCTTAAGGATTATTAAAGCATTAATATTTACTAGATCGCTCCGATTTCAGATAATTGGTCTACATAGTCAATGCTATCTTTAACCCAGTGTCACAAAAATAGATTACATTTACTTTTCTGGCATTTGGCAGACGTCCTTATCCTTAGTATCTTACATTTATTTTATTTTTTTTTAACCAACTGAGCAGTTGAGGGTTAAGAGCCTTGCTCTGGGGCCCAGCAGTGGCAGCTTGGTGGTGCTGGGAATTAAACCCATGATCTTCTAATCAGCTGTCCAGCATCTTAAACACTCCCCCAACTGGAATATAAATAAATAAATGGATCAAATTTGTACAATTTAATTTGGCTGCTAATTATTTAAGTCATTATTAAGTACCTAAATACAAAAAAGAAAAAAGAATAATATGTAATGTATTTATTAAAGAAGATCCACCTCATTTTTGTGCAGCCAAACTAATCATTTGGTTTGCTGTTATCAATTCCATCTTTGTGAATCTAAACATTTAATTCAGTGCTCTGTTTTTTTTTTCCCCCCAGGACTTCCCAGGTGTTAAAAGTCAGGGAGCACAAGGTTTTAGGCCCATACGTTGATGGTCTGTCCCGTCTGGCTGTAACCAGCTACAAGGTAATTTCACAAACACTTTCTTAAAACTTAAAACATATCATTTTGATGGTACAAGCTGTTCGAGTTCATCTTGTCCTGTTCTTTTCAGGATATCGAGTCTCTGATGTCAGAGGGCAACAAGTCCCGCACCGTTGCCGCCACCAACATGAACGAGGAGAGCAGCCGCTCGCACGCCGTCTTTAACGTCGTCCTAACACACACCATGCTGGACCTGCAGTCCGGGGTGAGAAACACATGCACGTGCACACGCACTACCCCGTTAGAATTGGGTAAGAATGAAACAATTTGTTTTGGGTTTTTTTTTGTCTATAGACAAGTGGAGAGAAGGTGAGCAAGTTGAGTCTGGTGGATCTGGCGGGCAGCGAGCGAGCAGCTAAAACCGGTGCCTCAGGAGAGCGACTTAAAGAGGGCAGCAACATTAACAAGTCAGAGCTTATGGATTTGTTTGTGTGTGTTTGTACGTGTGTTGGCAGATAAATAACTTGGTTAGTTGTATACAAATCAGCTTCTTCTTCTCCTTTCGGCTGTTACCTTTTAGGGGTCGCCACAGCGAATCATCTGTCTCCACCTAACCCTATTCTCTACATCCTCTTCACTCATACCCACTAACTCGTCTATCGCATCCATATACCTCCTCTTTAATCTTCCTTTTTGCCTTCTGCCTGGTAGCTTCATTTCTAACATCCTCCTACCAATATATTCACTATCCCTCCTCTGTACATGTCCATTTGTATACAAATCAGCAATAAACAAATTAACAGTGATGTCTTTTTGAAACACAGTGTGAAACAGGAAAGCGCACTTTTACACAATTCTCTCCACTGCGCATGCGTGTATCTCCGTCACGTTTAAATGTTCTTCTCGAGATTTAACTTCTGGAGAGTCACTAAAATATGGTAGAAAATTAGTATCCTCTCTCTCCCTATAGACAGTTTAGATAATGGCGGATGGAAAGTAAAACTAAAAAGCAAGCGTGCATTTAAACGCAATTTTATATCTCCACATGTTGATAGTGGCTCCATGAAAATAACAGACAACATAATTACCCAAAGATGTTTGAAAGAAATGAAAAAACTATTGAAATATATTTTCCTCCTTACGTGATACCTCAGCTGGCGGGGCGGGGACACATTTTGGTAGCCCGACTGGAAGCCACATTAACCTCGAAACGTAAGGCTGGCGATTTTGCAAGCCCCATAAATGTCTCAATAATAAAATAAACAAAAGGATCCATATACCTTTGCACATATCTATTTCCATGTCTGTTTCTTCCTTACGGATAAAATTGTGTTCTGACTCATAAAAAAGTTAGTGTTTGTGTGTGTGTGTGTGTGTGTTTTTCTTTTTTTAAAGATCTCTCACCACTTTGGGCCTGGTGATCTCAGCGCTGGCCGACCAGGGAGCGGGAACATCCCGGAATAAATTTGTTCCTTACAGAGACTCTGTTCTCACATGGCTACTAAAGGTACAGTTCTAATCTTACACTCCGGTCCTGAATCTCTGTTTCAGTGCTTTTACTGATTAAATTCTTACTCCAGAAGCAGGATTTTTATCTCAACCTCTCCCACATACGTAATAATTTAGCTAGTGGGGTTTTTTTTTTAGAATTAAGAGGTATAGAAATCTATATTTTATATACATATAATAAAATACTGTATATTTCACCATACTGTATATAATTTCTGTATAACAATATAAGATATCTACATTTACTGTTTTTAGTCGATTAGGATCTTCGTATCACTTATTTGCATAATCACCGTCTTACACAGTCATATATTATTGGCAACATACACTATATTACCAAAAGTTTGTGGACACAAGTGTTATTGTAGATTGAAGCCCCATTTTTCTGTTCAGTCTTCCACTACACTTTGGAGCTTCAATGTAAGCTATGTGTTCATTCGGCTACAGGTATCAGTGATCATCAGTGTCAGGGTGAGAAGGTCTGTGGTCCAGTCGACATTCCAGTTCATCCCAAAGTTGTTCAGTGGTGTCAAAGTCAGGGCTTTATTTTCCACTCCAAACATAACACTGCATGTCTTAATGGAGCTCAGGGGGTTTGTCACCTAAACAGTGTTTGAGTCTCTTATTTCCAGTGAAGGAATAATGTAATTCTACAACATACACATTCTAGACAAATGTGTGCTTTTTTTGTTGCAACATTTTGAAGAGGAACCACAGATGGATCTCTTTACACATATGTGAGGTGTCTACAAACTTTTGGCAATGTAGTGTACTAGACTCAAGTTGAATTCTTTAAAATGTATAAAAACTTTTTTTTTATTCATGTTAAAAAAATTGGGGTTTTTTTTCTTTTTCCTTTTCTTTCCTTTTTTCCTCTTCTCTTTTCTTTATTTTTTTTCTTCCCTTTTTTCTTTTTTTTTTCTTCCCTTTTTTCTCTTTTTTTCTTTTTTTTCTTTTCCTTTTTTTCTTTTCTTTTCCTTACTTTTTCATCTCTCCCTTTTTTCTTTTCTTTACTTATTTATCTTATTTCTTTATTCTTTTCTCTACCCCTTTTTTCTTTACTTTACTGTTTTCCCCTTCTTTCCTTTCTTTTTCTTTACTACCTTTATTTTCTTTTTCCTCCCTGTTGTCTTTTGCTATATCTGCTCTACATTTCCTTCATTTTTTAGGATAGCCTGGGAGGAAACAGTCGCACAGCTATGATAGCCACAGTGAGTCCGGCTGCCGATAACTACGACGAGACATTGTCCACGTTGCGCTATGCAGATCGCGCTAAACGCATCGTTAACCATGCAGTGATCAACGAGGATCCCAATGCCAGGATCATCCGTGAGCTCAGGGAGGAAGTGGAGAAACTCAGAGAGCAGCTCACCAAGGCGGAGGTAACTGACACCTGCAGTTGGTGGCTCTCTGAATGCTTGCTGTCTAAACATGGCTATTTAATGTATTTCTGTGCTGTACCAGTCCTTGAAAGCCCAGGACCTAAAGGAGAGACTGGAGGAGTCTGAGAAGTTGATAAGGGAGAGGACCATCACATGGGAGGAGAAGCTGCGGAAAACTGAAGAGATTGCACAGGTAAAACATAGTCAGGGCCAAACTACTTCAACACAGAAGAAGACAGTAAGATAATCCATTTTTCCTTATCCTTCTCTCTCTGTGGCAGGAGAGACAAAGGCAGCTGGAAAGTTTGGGAATCTCCCTCCAGTGTTCCGGTATCAGGATGGTGGAGGATAAGGCATTTCTTGTGAACCTCAACGCAGATCCTGCCCTCAATGAGCTCCTTGTCTACTACTTAAAGGTGAGCAGTAGTTGTGTATTCGTTGAGTGGTTGTTATGGAAATCGTTCCGAATGGCGTTCCGAAATGCATTGAACTTTCAGTAGTTTGCTTTCAATCAGTTATTTAAGTAGTTAAATGTAAGTTGTCAAACAAGACTAAAATTTCTGTATCATTTCAGGACAAGGCAGATTCCAATTGCTGAAATCAACAGAAATGATGACCAAAGCTATTCAGTGCTTTGAATACACAGAGTAAAATTAGTAATCGCTAGCTAATAATCACTAACATGGAGCGAATCTTTTGAAAGTTTGCAAAAAAAAAAAGAAAATGGGGTGCAAATTAGGTGTGTAACAGACAGTAAATAAAACTAAACAAACATAATGAAACGGAAAAAAAAACAAAAGTCACGTTAAATATTTGCTAAAATACGTCCAAATTTATTAACCAGTAACCAGCATAGCAAGCATAATGAAATCATAAATATCCCAGCAGTGCAGCTTTCCACCTGCAGCTTAATCACGAGGGTGTTAAATATTTGCTACATCAGATTTGATTTGGCGAATGCGCTTCCATCTATTGTCTTTTTCACACAAGGTAAAAAACATCACAATCGAGCGTAAAAACTTTCTTGCGAATTAAAATATATATTTTTTGCAGTTTTTATCACTTGTTTCTGATGCGACTCTTCAAATTGCACGTTTACACAGGATGATGTGTAAGAAAAAAATCAGAATATACCGTAGATTATTAAAAGGTGTGCTGACACTGTAATACGTTGTGTATCGTTAAGTCGAAAAAGGCTTTTAGATCATCCCTGGTTATATTATGTGATCTTGTGTTTGTCTGTGTGTATATGTAAAGGATCACACACTAATAGGCTCAGCTGACTCTCAGGATATCCAGCTGTGCGGCTTGGCTATTCAGCCACAGCATTGCATAATTGACATCACACCAGACTCTGGAGTGATAATCACACCAAAGAGGAATGCACGGTAATCAGTACACTTCATTAAAAAGTTCTGATAATTGCTTGCTACTGAAATGGCATCCCATATATTATTAATAGAGTGTTTATGTGTAGTTTTTATGATCTGCTGTGTGTGTGTGTGTGCACGTGTGTCTGTAGAACTTACGTGAATGGATGTCTCATTTCGGCTCCAGCGCAACTGCACCATGGTGACCGCATCCTCTGGGGAAACAACCACTTTTTTAGGTCTGGATTATTTTTGTATAATATACATTTACGTCTATAAACAGATTTTACCAGATTTTACCCAGGGTTCCCACACTTCTTAAAAGTTATTGAATTTTAGACATTTGGAACAAAAATAAATAATTGAAAGTGTTTAAATGAAATTTAAAATACATTTTGTTTATGGTGCTATATTTTAATAATTTTTTTATGATTTGCTGGGGGGAGGAATATATATATTTTTTGAGCTGCTGTCATAATGCAGGGTATACGTTCAATTTTGTAATCAAGTGCACTTTGTGAAAGGAAAGCATATCTTACAATATCTGATATTCGTCAATGAGGTCAAGTCCGTTCTTTTCATCACCTTTTTGTCTTCTGTATCCCAGGATCAATTTGCCGAAGCCTCGTTCACGTGCTGAGTTGGAGGAAGGAGGGGTAAAAAGGGCTCTAAGTGTGGAGCAGCTGGATGCTGATATGGACCGAATAAGCCAGGCGTCGAGCGACGCCAGCTTCAACTATGAATACGCTCAGGCTGAGGTCATGATGAAAGGCCTGGGCAGTGACGGTGAGAGCTACAGGCTTAACCAAAATAAGAAAACGTTTTTAGACAGAGTTTGTGAGATATAATTGGATTGTCCCGTCTCTCTCACTCTCAGACCCGATGCAGTCTGTTCTTCAGGCTCTGGAGCGTAGACACGAAGAGGAAAAGCGTTCGGCTCTGGAGCGTCAGCGCCTTTTGTATGAGGAGGAGCTGCAGCGTCTGCGCAGACGCCTGAGCCCTCAACAGAGAGGCAGCGAGCTGGCGTTTCCATCGTCCTCATCTCCGAAATTACCCAGTCATCAATGGCATGGCAGTGAGGAGAGGTAAATCATCAACATACAGCACCAAACACCTTCCTGTAAAGTTTAGCTCGGTCTCCAAGGACTGATGATTATTGCTGTAATAAGAACATCTCTGAATTTGTATTCCTTTAGTGCAGCTCAGAGTGCCAGTTCATCCCAAAGGTGATCAGTGCAAATGATGTCCTATCATGTATCGGAAGTCAGTAGGCATGTTTACATGGAGCTTTGTATTTCAAATACATTTTACTTAAAAGTCCAATCTAAATTAAAAAAAAAAGGGTTCATTTAAAAACCTTAGTCGGAATAAAATTTTCTGGAAATAAAATTAGTTTCCTGAAAAATAGCCGGCGTATCACACAAGTGTTTTGTGTCCAATTTTTTATAAAACATTCGAGCAACAGCGTGTACTTATGCACTCCGGTGCTCAGGAGCAACACACTGCCTAAAAGCAGCTTAACAGTGCTATAAACGACTGAAAACACATGAAATAATAAGATTCATGGAGTAACAGACGAGCTGTGCGCATTCCACAAAATTCCTCTACATGCACATGCAAACTGCAGTTCCGAATAGCTAACAACATCTCAACCAAAATATTTCACCCAATGTAGGGAAGTGGTGGCTTAGTGGTAAGGTGTTGGACGGATAGCAGAAAGACCGGGGGGCTGATTCCCAGCACCACCAAGCCACCACTGTGGGCCCCTAAGCAAGGCCCTTAACCCCCAATTGCTCAGATGTGTAAAGGAGATAAATGTAAGTCACTCTGGATAAGAGCGTCTGCCAAATGCTGTAAATGTAATTTTAATATCAAACAGAATGACAAAAAGTGTGCATGTAATCAGGGCTATTTATAATACTCTGCAGTGCAACTCTATTACGGACTTAAGGTAATGTTTTGATAGAAACAAAGAGCTCTTTTGATAGTCGATGAATCTGGTGGTTGATTGTTCAAACCAGAAAACATCATCTCGAATTATAGCAGCACCGATCGTTACTAAACACTAAAGTATTATAAATATAACATAAATAAGACTCATTAAATATGTATAAAAAGTAGCAAATCTGAGCCATTATCAAGTATTTACCATAAATGCAATAAAACATGCAAGTACTGTCAGCTGTAACCACATATAAATTCCAACTCCTATTAATTAAGTTCTTTTAGCTATGAGCTGTTCAGCATTCACTCATCATTACTAAGTGCAGCCACCCAGAGTATGTCAAATAACCAGATCAGATGTCCCAGAGAAGCATGTGCAACATCTATGTTCTACCAGATAGCATAGAGGAGCACACTAGGGTGGCTACAAATGGTTTAGTCCACCTGTTATTGTCCAGCAGTCTTGATTTTCTTAGTTAAGATAACGATTTATTATTAAGATGATGTTGTCTTATATTCCAGTATCTAACAACTAATACTTTACAGCTTTTTAAATCTGATTGTATACGCTACTTTATGTCCCATACACTGTGTGTTTCCTGTGTGTCAGGGAGGCAGTTTTGTCCCGGAGTCTGCAGAAGCTCAGGGAGCAGATAGTGAGAGTGAATCTGATGGTGCAGGAAGCTGCATTTATCGCTGAGGAGCTCAACAAGAAAACGGACTACAGCGTCACACTGCAGATCCCTGCAGCCAACCTTAATGCCAACCGCAAGGTCAGCGCTGTGAGGGTGTGAGTGTGAGAGGAGGAAAACGGGATGTGTTTGCATTATTTAAAAAGTTTATTGGCACTTCAGTTAAACAGCAGTAGCTGAGCAGAATATCTGTTGTGTGTGTTGCAGAGGGACGCGGTATTGAGTGAGCCAGCAGTAGAAGTGAGACGGAAAGGGAAGGGGAAGCAGATCTGGTCCTTGGAGAAGATGGAAAACAGACTAGTGGACATGAGAGAGCTCTACCAGGAGTGGAAAGATTTTGATGAGGACAATCCTGTAGGACTGCATTCAAATCTTTTGTTTAAACACATTTACACACCAGATATATACAGTACATAAATCCTGTAGGAATGAACTTAAGGTGCTGGTGTTTATTTTCGGCTTAAAAGTAGTAAATTACATTTCCTGCATTGGGAAGACATGACTAAAGTGGACGTTATGTTACTTTTGTTTTACCAATTGTGTTTAAGGTGGGTTTCTGTCCGACTGTACGAACATAAACCCCGTGTCACTATGTAGGATCTTGGTTGTCATAATGTCAGACTGTACGACAGTCAAGACATGTCAAAAGTAAACTCGTCCAGAGTTTTACGGCATCAATTCGCACCTCTCTATATAACTTAATTTCGCTAAATGGTAGCTAGCAGCAAACAAAAATAATCTCTTGTAGTAATTTAACTCATAGCATAACACAATAAGTATCATTTCTTGCCGTACTGTCCAATAAATTTCTTTAACGTTTTTCCGAAATGGTTTGTAGTTGTTGCGCTGATCGTGTCATCAGGTTCGGCGCACCTGGTACGTCTGGGTTTGACAGTCTTCGTACAATAGGAGAAGTCAAACCTTTTAACACTGGCAGGAATTTATCCGAAGAAAAAACTATCAAATGTGCCATCATTCGGCTGTCGGCGTCAAACAAGCGATCAAAGACAACCGATTTTAGCATAGATTTTGGAAAATTGTCAAAATTTGTCCCCTGCGACCAAACAGTAATTTAGTTTTTGACAGCTGATCTAATACCAAGCATTCTTGGTAGCCATTTTTTTTCATTCTGCCTCAATGTGCAGGTTGGTGAAGAAAGGCACCTCTTTGTTTTCCCTCCTGCAGCTCATGCGATCATATTTTAAGCGTGCTGACCCGTTTTTTGACGAGCAAGAGAATCACAGTCTGATTGGAGTGGCAAACGTCTTCCTGTCCTGTCTCTTCTATGATGTTAAGCTGCAGTATGCCGTTCCCATCATCAACCAAAAAGGGGAGGTGGGTGAATAAAAAAGTCACTGTTGATACAATTCATTGGATGGTCCTGACAGTTTATGCAAGCATTACTCTCCTTAAATTATTCCTATAACATGCAATTTAAAATTAATAGTAAAATAAAACAATGAGATTAGTTTGCATGTTAATATAACGGGTTGCATTTTGTGTTTATGCATGTCCAATAGTGTCATTCGTTTGTAATATCCGGATTTTAAATTTAATGTAATTAGGTCTCAGGGCGTCTGCATGTGGAGGTGGAAAGGGTGCATGGAACTTTGGGAACAGAGACAGGACGAGAGGAGACACACGAACGCAAACTAGTCTGCCGGGTAGGTAACTTAAATTCATTGGACACTGTGTGTGTTTGTGTAGAGATAGATATTACCATACATGCTTACATACCAGAAGATGTCCATTCATATCCTGTGCATAAAACTTACATAGACCGGGATTTTTCTCTCTGCTGTGTTTCAGATTAAGGTATCTAAGGCCACTGGACTGCCGCAGAACCTTTCCAACTTTGTGTTTTGTCAGTATGATTTTTGGGGACAGGCAGAGCCGGTGTTCATCGCCCCCGAGGTCAATCTGTTCACACAGTCTCCCGCAAACAGCAAAGAGCCTCACTGCAGCGTTCCCTTCGACAGCTGTAAGGTGAGTACCAGCAGCTAGTTGTATCTGCACAGGCTCAAAAGTCACCGAGCTTCAATTTTGTAATTGATCCACACAGAAACATCAGTCATAGCAAGTCCAAACTTAGGAAGTGTCTTACCTTTTTTTCCATTTTCTTGATTAAATTTTTTTCTTTCTTACTGTTATAAGGCAGTGGGGAGAGCAGCAAAACGCATTGTTTAGAGACAGGAGACAGAGTTGGAGGTGGAAGAGCTGAATATGTCGAGGTTCTCTTCAGGAGTAATGAGCTTGGACAGGATTAGGAACAAGCACATCAGAGGGACAGTTTGGACATATGCAGAGAAGGGATAGTGAAAATATTGAAAGGGGAATTTTGAAATGGACATGCAGGCAGGAGAGAATTTATGAAAGAGGAAGTCCAAAGAGGAGGGATGTCAATATAAGGACATGAAGTTATGGGGAGTGAGTGAAAAGGATGCAGAGCATAGGACTAGGTGGGGGCAGATGATTCTCTGTGGTGAAGGGAACAGATGAAAGAAGACAACGGCTGTTAAAAATGTATTTAAAAGGGTATTTAAGATTACTAACTAGACGGATTACATTTGCTAACCTAACATTTAACAGGCTCGTTTAAGGCAACAGAATTTGTAAATTTATTGACATATGGACACTCTATTATTTAAACCCTATTGAACCTTATGCTGGGCAAGGGTTTTACAAAGTTAAATGTTTTATAGGATTTTAAACTTTGTAATTGTTTATGTGCAACCGGTTAAAAAAACTTGGTAGTGTTAATTCGGTATAAATTTAGAATTGCTTTATGTCCCTTCAGGACCTGGAAGTAACAGTTACTGAGGACTTGATGGACTTCCTGACTGAAGGTGCTGTGGCTATAGAGGTTTATGGGCACAAAGTAGCAAACCCACGACGAAACCTGGCACTCTGGGACGTGGAGGTGATTCGGGACAAGACTCGCTCACTGAGAGAAAAGTACACATATACACACACACGCACACAAGTATTAATAGTATATCAAAGTATTATATAATTATAATTTAAAGACAGTTTGGCTACATTTTATTCTGGAACATGCCTGGCATGAGTGTGCATATGTGTTTGTGACGGTACTGTGTGGTGTCTTAGGTGGAGTGAGGTGATGAGGAGGTTGGAGCTCTGGGTGCAGGTATTAGAGCTAAATGAGGGGGGAGAGTTTGTCCCTGTGGAGGTGACGCCTGCTAAAGGGGTGCGCACAGGAGGAGTGTTTCAGCTCAAACAGGTACGTCTTCTCCGTAGTTTACGTGGTATGTGTGTCTAAGTAACCGTGTGCACATATACGGTCTCTTTGCGTATACAGGGTCAGTCGCGTCGTATTCAGGTAGAGGTCCGATCAGTACCAAATTCCGGCACCATGCCCCTGATGGCTGACTCTATCCTCAGTGTGCACGTGGGCAATATAGCGGTGCAGCCGACGCCACAGGTGACCTTCTGTTGAACGTTGACCACATGCTTGTCTTATACACACAAACCAGCTGTTTATCACTAACACACTGCTCCCTCCATCATCACAGGTGGGAGACGGTGAGCTCGACAGCTATCAAGTAAGTTAAAACTAAAGCAGCACTTAAATATCAGCCTGGGTGGATAGCAAATGTTCTTATTTTTGGTGGCTTAAATAATTGTTTTAAATAATTTTGCAGTGTGTGTGTGTGTGTGGTGGGTATTTTTGTGTAGGAAAGCGATTTAGAGCGACTGAAGACACAGTGGCTTGCCGCCCTCACCCAGAGACAGGAGAACCTGGACCAACAGCTCCAAAATCTTGTCAGTAAGTCAGGTAAGACTGCAGGAGTTGTTTGCTTGTGAATAAAATGCACACCACATTCCTTTTCCCAGCTGAGACATGTTTAGTGCTTTTAGTTCATGTTTGTTATTCTGTGTGATGCTTTAGGATGTTCTGGATGGATTTCTTCATTTCTGTCTATAAAATCATCCATTCTATGTGTTTGTTGTCCACCTTCTTTTGAAATTACTGTCTCTTTTTAGATAAATCAGAGGAAGACGTAGAAAGGGAGGCTCAACTGTTGGAGTGTCGTCTCACTCTGACCGAGGAACGGAACGCCGTGTTGCTGCCTCCTGCTGGCAGCGGTATTCCTGGCGCTCCTGCTCACTGGTGAGAAATTTTCCCCCAGCAAATTAGCTCGAATACTACTTTGTAAAAGGCCAGCTGTCGGGTTCACTACCTTAATGTTTTTTCTGTCCTCTGCAGGATTCCTGGACCAGGATTGGAAACACACATTCCTGTCATCTTTCTAAACCTCACTGGTAAATAGTAACACATCTGCAATCTTTCAGATCTTCTTTGTTTCCCTCATCCTCCTCACTTTACATCTTTTCATGTGTGCAATATTTGTAAAGCCCCAGTGAAAGAAAGAATTAAAACAGTTCCAGATAAATGAAATTACTTTGTCTTTCACAGCTGAAGATCTTCATGATGGTCTCTTGACTCCACTGGCTGCAGGCATGAACGCTGTCCTGAGCAGAGAGGATGAGGACGAGTTCCTTGAGCTTCAGATCGTAAAACACCATGAATTCAAGGTCAGGATTTATGAAAGCTGATATTGCGGATTACTTTATATAGTTTAATCAATACAGTTTTAAAAAAAAAGTGTGTGACATTGTAACACTTGTTCATTAAGATTGATAAAGTGTATTTGATCGTAGTTCTAATCTTTTTATCTGTATGTTTCTTCATTATCTGTCTATTAAATTGTATTGTCTAGTAAGCCATTATTTTCATGCTCCATTTCATACACCAGATAGTTTGTAAGTAAGTGTATGTTTGTGATCAGGTGGAAGCCGAAGCTTCGTGGGACTGCACGGTGCATGAGTGTGCAGAGCTGAGTCGAGGCGGAGAGCACTGTGTGTATCTGATTGTGCGAGTCGCTGTGCTCCTCAGTCACCCTGCTCAGATGCAGCTGATTCTGCGCAAACGCATCTGCGTCAATCTCGCTGCACGACAGGTCGGATACCTGCTATAGGCGCACATGCCACCATGCACACATTTTACATTATACTTTTCTCTGTTGAAGTGATGCTGATTCACATGCCATGACTGGCTTTGTATTTACGTCAGAATAAATTTTTAGATTCCTTTCTAATTTAGGGAGTTTGAAAAATCATTAAATACGAGAAATATGTCAAAAGAATTTTCCCAAAATAGCATTATTACTGGCTAAAAACATGTTTAAAACAGATAGGTGGACATTTAAACAGTGGCGGCTGGTGCTTAAAAATAAATTTTAGCAAGGCAGGACTGCCAATGCCAATCAATTGCCAATGATGATGATAATGTATCACTATTGCTAGCTAAAATATTAGAAATGTTTGTTAAAGTCAACTGTTTCATAAGGCAATAATGTATCACGAATCAGAACATTTGAGTTTAACGTAGATTTATTATCAGTAATTAAGTAATAAAGATAACCATTCAAATAATTTAGCCATTTATATCAGTCTCATTAAGAGAGTAAGACCAGAGCCAAAGCTTTAGGAAAAATATTTTCCAAATAAAGCCCCTTATTGCCCGGCTGCCGCTGATTCTAGGCCAGTGGGCAAACTCGGTCCCGGAGAGTTAAGCTCCAACTCTAATCAAACACACCTAAACCAACTAATCAGGATCTTGCTAGGTAAACTTAAAACTTACAGGTAGGTGTGTTAAGGCAAGTTGGAGCGAAACTCTACCCTCCAGGATAGAGATTGCCCCCCCTGCTTTAGAGCATATATTGTAAATGATAACATGATAACTATTACTACTAATTATCTGTAGATTTACTAATAATGTTTCATGTTTTTTTAAACATATTCATATACATTGTTATATTAGAAACACGGTTACACGGTGCATATTTATATTGTTGTTATTAAATACTGCCTTTAAATGCTTCTATGCGACATGCAGGGATTCGCTAAAAGCTTGCTGAAGAGGATGTCCCAGCGGAGCAACATTCCCGGTACCGGAGTCACCTTCGAGATTGTCTCAAACATTCCAGGGGTACTAATTCCAGCCTAGTAGGCTTTTTACTCTAGTCTTTAAGCTATAATTTTACTCTAGTCTTTAAACTGTAGTTCTCAATGCATCATGGTAAGACTTTTACCAACCCACTACATTTTACCTTTTTTAACCCTGACTTTTTGTGTGTGTTCAGGACGTTCAGGGTCTAGAGGACAGAGAGATGTTGGCAAGACTTGCTACCAGTGCAGGAAAAAAAGCCGAGGACAGCGAGGCAGCGATAGAGAAATACCTGCACACGGTTCTAGCTGTGGAGAACACCCTCACACTGGACCGCCTCAGACAGGCAGGGAACATTTTGTATTCAGACTAGTAGCGTTTATTCGCATTTTAGTCAAGAATAATTTTGTGATGGAAAAGAAAAAGAAGAAAAAAAAAATTTTATCATTTGACCTTGCTGAAGAAAATAGTAGCCCGATTAGTCATTATAGGCAAAATAGTTTTTACCTTCACAAACAATAAATGCATCTAAAATGTAGTATGTCTGAATCTTTAATATGCGAATTACAGTATGTGAAAAGTTTCCGAATGATCTACTGCTCCCGCTCAGATTTTAAAGTAAGCATATGACGAACAATTTACTATCCCATTAGGCCGCAGGAGAAAAGGGGGGAAAAAAATTATTGTTCTTTGTATGTTTATATCAAGTGTCAATATAAACATTGTGGATGTAGTTCGTCTGTATTTTATTCATACTAGCCGATTTTATTGTAAGTATATTTTTCTGTCAGTACGTCTTGGTATATCCTGATGCAGTATTTCATCTTGGCAACAAACAAATATTTTGATATTCGATTTATTAATTATTATAGCAACAAATAGATTAATTAACAATTTATCTACATTTTAAATATAAATATGTACTTTTTAATATGTACTTGTACATTAAGATGTACTTTGCAGGTAGTTGCACACTGACTGGAGAGCTGATTTACTTTACGATTGCTGAGCTGCCGGTTCGTCTTTGTTCACGTCTGATCACGTTCTTGTCGTCTTATTTAAAAGCAGCGAACAATCGTTCTCTTTAGCGCCACCTACGGCACTGTTACAGTGGGTCAAATAATATCAAACAGTTAATAAGTCAAATAAAAAAAATTGTCTAATTTTTTATTGCTGATAATTTTGCTAATCGTTTTACCACTAATCTTAAAAAGATTTTCATACGAACCTTTTGGTGGCTGAAGTTTTATTGGATAATCTTAGTTTACTTTTTTGAACTGTGTGTTTGAGAGCAGGAGGTGGAGGTAAAAGAGCAGCTTGCAGGCAAAGGACACAGTCCAAGGCGCTGTCTCAGTTCACCCAGCGTCCACAGGGTGAGAAAAGAAATGTAAAACCGAACACATTTACTAGAATTTAATCCTTAGAAAAGTGGTAGTAACTGTCATGTGTCCTATTTTTAGCTGTCTGGGAGCAGACAAGAGCTTTCAGCCAACCACGAGACTGCTGTCAACAAAGTAGGTGGAAAGTGGAACGATTTTTATGTCTATGATCTTTTTTTTTTTTTTACACCCACGTGTCTACTTTTATCCCTTGTCTGAAAATATTTCTTTCTAACAACTGACCTAGTGTAACCCAAATATTTTAATTCTGGAAAGTGGTGGCTCATGGTTAAGGTGTTGGACTACCAACCCAAAGATTGTGGGTTCGATTCCAAGCTCCACCAAGCCACCACCGCTGGGCCCTTGAGCAAGGCTCTTAACACCCAATTACTCAGTTGTATAAATGAAATAAATGTAAGTAAGAATGTTATTCTTTTTTATTTTTATTTTCATATTAAGGCTGCATTGGAAAGGCACAAGAATATTTCTATGTCGCAGTCTTCACTCAAAAATGCTTCATCTCATTCTGAACTGCCCAACAACCCTGAGCCAGGTAATGCACCCCAGTGTAAAACTAGTCCAGTCAGAATAGGACGTTAGATTATATTTTAAACACTAAAGGAGAAAATAAAATGTCTGTTTCAGAGATTTGAATCCCATGAGAATCCGCCATGTCTGTGTTTTTCTCACACAACCTCTGTAAACATTCCAGAGAAGATCATGTATTTCGGCAGTCCGCAATAAAATCTAATTATGTCCGAATAAGAATGTCAGTGATGGCCGAAAATGTTTTATTCTTGTGCGGTAGAAAGATTAAATCGCCAAAAAGAGCTTAATCATGTATAGTGTTACGACTGACTACTGTAATATCAGTGTCAGGCAAGATTACTTACATTTCCTCACTTAATTATAAAACCTGGAAATTATAGAAGTTATAATAAACCCAATGGAATAAAAACATTTTAAAACACAGTTCTATGAAATGTTAACTTTTTTTTATTTATTTGGCTATTTTTCATTACAATATTCTGCAACAGAAAAACAAAACCAGCAGGTGATCAAATAATTGATCCCCATCGCTGTAATAAATGAGTAACTAATATAGAGCACATGACCGTGTGTGATAGCTGCAGTTAAAATATGTCATGGTGTATAAAGACCCTGTGTTACAGTCTGACCAATAAGATTTGATCATTTTACCGCACTTATACGAGTTATGATATTTCTTCTTTCCTCAAACTGTTCTGTTCCTTGTGTCTTTCTGTTTCCTTATCCACGCATTCACTTCCCCCAGGACTATCAGGCATGGCCTCGTCTTATCTTTCTCCAGTTAAAGCTCTTGTGACTCCAGTGCCCAAGATATTCAAAACCTTACTTCCTAAAAAAGAGGAAAAGGCAGACAGTCCTCCTCTCGCAAAGCCACAGGTATGAAATCAGCATCATGTGCTCGATTGTTTAGTGGGAATTTATATAATGTGCTGAGATGGGAAAACACTTCCTGAGTAATCATCATGTCTTGCATACATTTAAAACTAAATCAACTTCTGGTAGTTAACATCTCTCACAATTTAATAAAATATTGTAAGGGCCTGCAGTAGCATGGTCTAACCAGTGTGGCGCTCTAGCGCAGGACTGTAATTCATTGCTCAGTAGAAGACAAGGCACTTATGAGAATCCGAAGGGGTGAAGCTAAACTAGAAGAGTGTAGGCAAAACTACATACAAAATATGGTGTCATGTGTAAAGGCTCTGATATAATCAGGTTATGATATAATCATTATTCATTTTTTTTTTTAATTATTTGCCCTGGAATAAAAAAAGGGTTCGATATGAGCAAGCAGCTTGCTGGTGGTAAATCTTATTTGTGAATAGTGAATGCAATTAATTAACAAAAAATATATAACAAATATTTAAATAAAATATATTTATAAGTGTAAATGTTAGTATTATAATTGTTTTATTGATTAGTTAGAACATGCAAAATCTGAATAATTGTTGAAAACCTACTGATTATACATTACAAAACTGCAGCCCAGGTAAAAAAAAAAAAAAATGCTAAAAGCTAAAGTGATTT
Source organism: Bagarius yarrelli (assembly GCA_005784505.1). Taxonomy (NCBI): domain Eukaryota; kingdom Metazoa; phylum Chordata; class Actinopteri; order Siluriformes; family Sisoridae; genus Bagarius; species Bagarius yarrelli. Next base: position 6,798,863 of record VCAZ01000016.1, read on the forward strand.
TCTGATTTATTTATAAGTGAAAACAGGCATAAATCAATATTATAACTGATTGCGCAAACAGAAAAATGGCTGGTTTAATCGATTAATCGTTCTAAAAATCGCTGATTAATCGACTGTCAAAATATTCATTTGTTGCAGTCCTACTGCTTACCAAAACGATATGGATTCTCCTTAGTCTCATTGTCTCTACCATGTTTCTTAACACAATAATTACAGCTTCTTTTTTTTCTAACTACACAAGAATAAATTATAAAAACAACTTCCCATACGGTGGCTAAATGTCTTCTGCATCATAATCTTATGCTGTTTTGCTGCCTAGTTAAGCAGAGGAGCTCTAATACCTGATGTAAAACTGTCTTTCAGAATGTCCCTCTCATAGTCATTCAGTGTGCAACACCTCAAGATGATGTCACCACTCCCAAACTGGTACACTGAGTCAATCCAGATACATTTTACTGTCTTTTAAATCTGTAAATCCTAAAATTCAGCTGTATTTTCTTTACAAGCCTGTAAACTCCACACCAATTCAACAAGATAATGCAGTCTCATCAGTACCCCAACCCTCATCTATCACAGTGGCTGATGTGCATCCTTCACCAACATCACAATCGACTGCAGCCTCGCACATCGTTTCAATAAACACACCTGAGGACCAGGTAGGATATGGAGCTTTTTTCCAAAACAAAGCCAACCACGATTTTCTCTAAATCACACGTTCTGTTTTCAGACCCCACCCCCAAAAAGCCAATCGAAGAACCCACCTGACTTTGTGGAGGTTTTTCCTCTGGTTCACTCTGAAAGTGAGGACTTGGCTCTCTGCCCCGGTAGCGACGAGTCAAGCGGCTACATCTCCACCAGCGTCTCTACTGCCACACTCTCAGACACGCTGGACCTTAATTTAATTCCACCTTCAGAGTCCGAAGCACAGGAAGCTCACAATCCTTCATGCACAATGGATTCAGAGGAACGTGCTGATAATGATAATGATGATGATGATGATGATAAAGAAGTGCAGCTTGAACCAGAGAAAAAGGCTGAACATCTGAGAACACGTGATAAGAGTCAAGACAATGCTATTACTCCAGATAGTAAAAAAACAGCTGACATTTTTCAGGAAAAAATCCAAATTCCACTTTCAGAAAGATCTGCTCTTACTTCTTCAGCCTCTGAGAGTTCAGCAGACAAGAAACCCTCTGAGGAACCAAAGGATCATGTAACCCTTGCTGGAAAGCAGCCATATTGTCAGCCTACTTCTCAGAAATCCTCACCCTCACCTTCTGATCCTGACCTCCAGAACAAATCAACATCCCAAGCAAAGATTTCTGACGCACTTCCTGTTTCTAAAGCACCATTAGTCAAACAAGAACAAGCTCCCTCAAACCCATTCAGAATCCAGAAGGTAAAGAGCTCAGGCCTTAAATCGTTTAAAGGCATCCTTCAGGAGGCAGAGGAAGAGTTTGATAAAATGAGCATGGATCCTCTGGAGAAGCTGGAGATCTTGTCTGACACAGAGGAAGTCCAGGAGGAAGGAGCTCTACCTGACTGGCTGAAGGAGGATGAATACGTCAGTGTAGGCAGTAACAAAAACGGCACCGTGCGCTACATCGGGCCAACCGAGTTTGCAGAAGGGATCTGGGTCGGCGTGGAGCTCGATGTTCCAGCAGGTACTCCATTCTGTGTGTGCATTTTGTGTTCATGGGTTCACAATTCTACCTTTTAAAAAACTTTAATGAATACATTTACATTACATTTATATTTACAGCATTCGGCAGAAGCCCTTACCCATTTATCTCTTTTAATTGGGGGTTAAGAGCCTTGCTCGGGGGCCCAACAGCAGGACTTTGGTGGTGCTGGGAGTCAAACCCTGATCTTCAAATTATCAATCCACCATCTTAACCCACTTCCCCAGTTTTTACTTATGCTAATATATATATATATAATAATTATCAAATATATATATATAAAATAGTTGTGGATATGGTTCTAATCGTGATGAAGATATATATATATAATATATATATAAAGTATATATTTTAACTTTTATACAGATATCCTTATCCGTAACTTATTCCTATTTTTTTACTTCAGTTATAAGGATTAAGGGTCTTTCATATTAATTTAAACTATTAAAATAATGTAACAATATTTTAAGATATATAATCCAAAGTCTTTATCTATTTTAAGGGCCATTTTCAGGGCCCCAACAGTTACTGGTTTTAATCGGTAATAAAATTTACCATATAGATTTTTTTTTTTTTTAAGCGGTTCAGTCGGAGGTCGTCACTACTTTCACTGTAACCCGGGATATGGAGTCCTAGTGAGACCAGACCGAGTAACTCGAGCTTCAGGAACGGCTAAGCGGCGGAGACAAAAACGGAGCTCACAGAACCTGACAGGCTCAAACCCAAACTTAGCAGCTCTGACCGCCCTGGCAAAAGGAGAAGGAGGCCCCGGAGCACGTCGAGGAGAGAACAGGAAGTCCTGGAACAGTTGAACAAAAGTAATCTTCATAAAACTGTGCCTGTGATAATGTGATAATGTGATAGACAAATGACTGTTTCTCACTAGCAGCTCATCTCTGTGCTGGAACGCCTCAAGGGCAAAAACAGAAGCATCAATCGTTCAATTTTAATGAAACGCAAACAACTTTCTGCGTGCTGGAAGACTCGAGCACAAAAACAACTGTTTAAATAAGCTTTTTTTTTTTTTTTTTAAATCTCAGAAAAAACTATTAACCATCTTAGGAGAAGGATGTAAAACAGCAACCTGTTTCCTGGAAGAACTTTAGTGCTGAAAGAAATTTAATCGAGAGAAAGTCATTTCCTTTTTAAGCTAAAAAAAAAGCTTAAAGAAATCGACACAGAAAATGTAGAAACGTGTAAAAGAACCGATTCTTTTTGTCTCTAATGAAACATTCGGAGTTCGTTTGCATTCTTTATAAAGTTCCTGCATAAAAATTGCGACACTTTATTAGCATACTGCGACTCTTACTCTTGAACCAGAGTGTTTTCTCCAGACTTCCAGTTTACTGGCTACCAGTCATGGACCTTTGCACACCTTGTTTAAATCCACTACACTGTTACAACAAAATAATCAATATAGTTGTAGAATATTTTATAACCAGCTGCACTAATCAGTATTTATGATGATTTATTTTTTTTTTTTTACATGAAGTGCCTTAATGTTTTATTTTATTTACTTTTAGGAACGTCTCATACAGTTGTAGTAACGCAGGACATATTTTGATCATCAGAACCGGACTGTATTGCAGCTGAATGTAAACGCGAAATCTGTGTGTGCGCACACGGAAGAGTGGAAATTTTTGCTATGCTTTTAATTGTGTTTTGTTTTGTGGGTTTTTTTTTTTTTGTTGTTTGTGTTTGTTTGTGTGGTTTTTTTGGGGTTTTTTTTATAGCTGAATGGTTTTTGTAACAGGACCGGGTGTTACAGCTGCTTCATGTGAATCAGTTTTAGGGGTATATGGTTTTAAATATTTTTATTAGAGGGTTTGAAGTATTATTCTATAAAAGAATAAAAGAGCACTCATTAGTATGGTTTATATTACACAGTGGGAACAGATTAACCTAAAAAGTGTTCGATTTTAATGCTACTTATGCTTTTATACAATTTAAGACGGAAATCTGCCTTTTTTTGGTGTAAATCTTATTATTTTCAATAATTCATCAGAAAATAAACTTCTGACTCCTGAAAAGTGATTTTAAAAAAATCTACTGATTTAGTTTGTGACGGTAAACCATTTAATAAAATTAGTTCTGGGTGAAAAACAGGTTTTATTTTTTTTTAAGAATATATAAATACATATATACATTGGGATAGACATGGTCTATATGTTTATATGTGACCTGCCAAGCAGAATTTACATCATCATGTAGTTCTAAATTTCAACACAAAACAACACAAGGGGCTGTTTACTTGTGGTACTTTGTGCACTTAAGTTTGTTATTTTAAACGTAGATACGTAGGAAGTGTTACTGTTGCGACGTGCATGTGTGCACGCGACATGATCCTTTTTTTTTTTTTTTGTCCAAGGATCATTTAACAAGAGGCAACCAATCAGCTTCATCATGTTTTTAATCATTACACTGAAAACTCAACATAAAAATGGAGAAACAATCAAATCATTGCAGGTTTTTTTAAATTTCTTCATAAATTGCAGTGGTGAATAAATATATATACTGTGGATATTTTCCCGGTGTATTAAAGAGCAGGGCTGATTGTTGCTTAGCGACGACAGACGCCGACTGCTTTAAAAAGAAGCAGAAAGCAGCAAGCTTAGTGTTTATAACACGTTTTTATCTGCGACAAAATAGAGGCCAAATTAGATATTTTCATTAAAAGCAGTTTTAACACACACACACACACACACACACACACACACACACAATGACCAACAAAAGACACAATGTTCGCAGACAGTCAAATTGGCATCTTAAATAAGGTCCTAGGTTCAGTTACTTCCTGGTGTTGAAGGTATTTACGGTACTAAAATTTTCTTTACCCACAACAGCGAATTAACCCACTGAACACACACACACAAACTAGCACACTCACATTATGCTGCATTACACATAATCACACACACACAGTGGAGACATAACCAGTGCTGAGACTGTGTTCATCAATATACCTTTATTCTCTAGTAAATACGATACTAAAATAAACACAAGTTTTAAAAAAAAGGCATCTTAAACAAAGAAACTGTACAAAAAAAGGCTAATAATAATAATAATAATAATATATATACTACAGTTTAATTACAGAACAGTCTACTGTCCAAAAAAGGCACTAAAGTCTTAAATGGGACAGAATGATTGAGACTTATTAAAATCAATAGGTTTACTGTGAACAGTATAGTTATAGATTTATTCTAGTGTACTCTTTACCACACAGCGTTCATTACTGAACTGAGGATATAGAAACTATACAGACGCTAGGAGACATTTACGGACAGAAGAACATGAACCCTGAAGACTGGAATACAAAGCACCCCCCATGCTGTTTCCCATTATTGAGTGTTTACCTTAAAACATTTGGCGCTTAGGCTAAATATTGAAGTAGAATACGTGTGTGTGTGTGTGTGTGTGGCAGCTGAGAACTTTATCTTCCATACATATGGCTTATGAAGCCCAGTCACTGCAATATTCCAGTTTGGCACAGTGTGTGTGTGTGTGTGTGTGATGTTGCAACATCACCAGTACCGTGCTGTTTTTCAGCACATAAATACAGTGTGTAAGAGTGCAAAACACCAGAACGAGTGGAAAAGTGCCTGTTACTCTAACAGTTAGTGTTACTGAACTGTTTTCTGAAAGCAGCGATTAGAATTTGCCTGAAAAGCAGCCAAACCAAATAAGATTAGATAAGATTAGATTAGATAATGCTAGGATAATAAACAAGAGCTTTAAATAATTCACTACAAAACAAGAGAGACTGCTGGGGTGGAAACCGGGCAGCATGTACGAATTTGGGCAAAGAGAAACGGAGAAAGCAGAAACGTTCTACTCAAATAAAAATCATGGATATATTAACTAGGGTGGAGAGGTGTTAGCTCAGTGGAGGTGTCAGCTTAGTGGAGGTGGGGGAGGTGGTAGCTCAGAGGTTAAGGTGTTGGTCTACTAACCGGAGGATTGTGGGTTCGATTCCCAGCACCACCAAGTTACCACTGCCGGGCCCCTGAGCAAGGCCCCCAACCCCTTAATTCTCCAAATGTAAATCGTCTGCTACAAAAATGGAATATTATGCTAGCTAGGATTTCTGAGGAACTCTAGAAAATTATTAAGGGAAAATTATTCATCGTCTGGTTTTGGGAAAACATTTCAGTATCAAAAAAAAAAAAAAAAAAAACAAAAAAGTTTGTGCGAAACTCAGTGAAAAAAGTCACAAGATGTTTCAGTGAGCTAGTGCGCCCCCCTCCCAGCAGCATCTATAAATACCACCCACAAGCTTTCGGTTAGCGAGCGCTCATACCCACGGCTCATGCTTATGATAAGGGGTGCTCTGTTTTCGGTTGCAAAATATGATTGAAAATATTTGACACAGCGAGACTGCTCTTAAAAAAAAAAAAAAAAAAAAAAAAAGATACAACATAGATAAACCCTTGATTAGTTAAATTTCATAAATATTACTCAGCTTTTTTTTTTTTTTACACTGGAAAAGAAAAAGAACAAGAAATCATTTAAAAAAATTATACTGAATATTACAAGGTTTATATTCTAGATTTTTTTATTTATTATTTTATTATTGAGTAAAATAGCTACATATTGGAAAGTGTACCGAGCCTGCTTTGGCTAACAGCAGACTAGGCATGTGCCGATATTGATTTTAGCCTTTAGCGTGATAGCCTGCTAATGATGTACAGTATTGAGGTCAATGGTGCCCTGAAACACTGGAATGGAGTTGAAAATGGCAACACGAGACATAAAAGTTGTCATGACGGTGTGGTTTTCTAAACTGAAGCGTGAAGAGAGAGTAATTCAAATCCTGGGGGCGGGGGGGGGGGGGGGGGGGGGGGGGTGGGGGGGGGGGGGGGGGTGTTTAAAGAAGTTAGTATGATTCTAAAGCCACCACACACTTTGGATGCTTCGGGTCCACCCCTGACCAGATCATCAGCATTGTTTACCCAGGCTGAAAGAGGAATTCGAGCAGTTAAATTTAAAAACCACTCATCGAGGAAGGAAACGATGATCAGGGATATTTATTCGACCAGAAAGCACCTGAACTGACATTCATTTATTCACCAAAAGTTTAATCTGGAATGAGGCTTTTGTCACACTTTTTAAGAAAACTTAGCAAAACGGTCTGAAAAGATTTCTCAGCTGGTTCTGTTTCTCATCTCTAGATCCCTGCGGACTGAATCCCTTGCCTCTTTAACAGGTCTAGGATTAAAAGTTACTTGAGTTAATACTGGAAAGGCTTTTTAATGGAGTCCCGAGTCAATGAGGGTGTTTTAAATGAATGAATCTTGGCTCAGGAGGAGAATTATGGGATTTCTTTCAGAAGAAAACGTCTCACACACAGACAGTAGAAAATAATGTTACCTATGCCACCAATGAAATCCCGGTGATAAAAGTTTAAACCATTAATAGTAACTAGTGAGCTTTACTCACCCGTCTATCGTTTATCGGCACATGCCTACAGCAGAGGTCCTGAAGAGCAGGAACAGAAATGTATTAGTTTTTCTGTACACTGCGAAACTGTTACGAAATCAAACAGCATCAAGAAATGATGATGCACTGGCCAGACTATGAGGTTTAGGGTTAAGATAAGAGCACTCAGTCTTTCTTACTTTGCTCTCTTTCTTGCTTTCGCTCTCGTATTTTAGATTCTCTGTTTTCATTGCACAGGAACCGACAGGTGTTTAGGTTATAACTCAAAAAAGGTTAGCTTATTACTCAGAAATGTCAAGATATGAACACAGGAAAAAAAAATAAAATAAAATAAATACTAAAACAAAAGGATTTGCTCCAATCCACTTTGGGTGACGCTGAATAATAAAGAAATTCAATTAGAAACACCTCTACTGTATTTTCTGGACTGAAGCACACAGTGGCTCCTCCGTCAGCTTTGGGTGCCAGGTGAAGCTACATTTATCGGCCATCTGGCAAACTCAATCTGTGGTTATACCAAGTGGACCAAATAATACTATCTGATACATGCTTCCTATTGCAGGGAAATTTTGTATATGTGAAAAAACATCATTTTAAAAACGAAACTCTCTCTGTGAGAGAAATGAAATTGACTTTATAGTCCAGAAAAAAACAGCATGTGTGTGTTTGGAGGCTTTCAGCTGACCGTTACTTTATAGTCCAAGGGACTTATGTTTCTTTCCTTTGGCATTTCTAAAACCACATCTTATTAGTTTCATGTTTGCTTGATTACATTTCAGTTTACCATTACCAAAAAAAAAAATTCTAAAATTACAAATGTATTAATAATAATAATAATAACAATAAAAATAATCATAATGAAAACCAAGCCAACTTTAGGAGGAAATAAGTGTTCAAGCGCCCTAAATACACCAAGCTGTCAGTCAATGCAGAGGTCTGGTACACAGAACATACACTCTTCCATTCTGAAGTAGAAATGTCCTCTAAAAGCTCCTGCAGTCGGCGGGAAACACGATGCCACCTCCAGGAAGCACCGATGAGGGACGCAACACAAAAAGAGCAAAACACACTCCCGGAGTGGAATGAGGTAAAGATTGGGATCCGGTTAAAGGAAGGGCCCGAGGTGGTGGCCCCACACTGTGGAAGATTCCAGAAAACATGAGGACCTTCGGATTTTTTGTTTAGTTTGTTTTAACACAGTCCCAGGCTGAGAAACAGAACCTGGACTACATGGCCATTTTCAGATACAGTGTAATGAGAGGATGCAGAGAAGAAAGTGACCCACAGCTAACCAGCATGGGCAGCAGGACCTCTGCTCTGGAAACAAAAGAGCACGCCTACATTTCGCTCTACACGCACGCACACGCGCACACACACACAGACACACACACACACACACGCCCACGCACGCACACCCGAGCACGCTTTCCTCAGTCGTCATCCAGCGCCTCTGTTTTAATATCGCTGGCCACGCCCCCTGGGCGGGACAGGGCCAGGATGCTGTGATTGACAGCTGCCATCTCCACAGCAAGGGAAATGGGATCCTGATGGTCTGCATGGTTAGTGCTGTCATCCTTAAGAAATAAAAGAAGCATATGAAGCCATGGAGCATCTAAAATAGATATACAGCTGTAGCACATCATTCATTCCCTACCTGGGTTGGTGATGTTGGCTCGAGCCTGTAGAAACTGAATGGCCGGGCCAACTGTCTCTTCTCAAAGTAGGGCAAATCACAACCCTGTGAGTACACGCGAGAGAGAGAGAGAGAGACAGAGAGAGACAGACAGAGAGAGAAGAGCAAGAGAAAAGAAAAACAACCCATTTCCTTTATTATTAGAAGTAATAAACCGCCCCTCCAAAAAAAAAGTCACACTAATATTTGGACGTTGGACCACCTTTGGCTTTGATTACAGCACATGTTCTGATGATGGAAGAGACGCAAAGTCTTCAGCACATTCCAAAGATTCTCAATGGAGTTAAGGTCTGCAGGCTGTGATTGACAATCTATGTGCGATGATATCTCATGCTCCCTTAATCCCAAGATGGGATATGCGAAAAATGCATTTCATTGGCTCTGCACATGTACCTCGCACAATGACAATGAATTGAATATACTTATACTTAATCACTCTTTTACATTTTGATCGTAATGAATTCTGGTATCTTGAAATATGCCCATGCCATCAGGGAAAGGGAAAAAAATCCATAGAATAACAATTCAATATATTCAGGTAGTCAGCTGACCCCATTCTTTGGTCACATAACATTTCTGAACCGACCTGACCAACTGCAGCAACCCCAGATCATAGCACTGCTTTTTACCCTGATACGCCCATCACTCTGGAACAGGGTAAATCTGGACTCATCAGACCACATGACCTTCCAATGCTCCAGAGTCCACTTTTTATGCTCCATAGCAAATAGCAGCATTTTTTTCCGATTAGTCTCACTGATAAGTGGTTTACTTAAGGCTACACAGCTGTTTGGTCCCAATCCCTTAAGTAGAAAAGCTTTTACTTTTACTATTAAACATAGCTGTATTTTTCACCAAACGTTTAGGTGATGATTTTTTCTCACCACATTTCTTCTCTGAAGATGATGAGTTCCTAATATCATTCCAGTTTTTAACAATGCTTTGGACTGTTCTTCACCTAATTTTAGTAGTTTTAGCAATTTCCTTAGATGTTTTCTTTGCTTTCTTGCAGGCCAATAATTTGACCCTTCTGAAACAGATTAACATCTTTTCCACAACCACAAGATGGGTCTTCTGATGTGGTTGTGGAGGAAATAAGAAGCTTCTCACTGCATCAGTTTGGGTTAAATAACTTGTTGGCAGCTAAAACAATCATCTATGCTCTAATTATGCAACAGGACACCCTTACCTATTTTCCTGGTTAAATCCGGGTGGTGACACTTTTTTTTTGGACAGGCAGTGTATAAAAAAAAATACCTTGCACAGTTTATTTAGAACATCTTAATTACAGTAATTTAGGGTCCAGCCAGAAAAGACTGGATGAGGAAAGTGGTAGCTCAGTGGTTAAGGTGTTGGACCAGTGATCAGAGAGATCAAGAGCAACAACAAGCTGCTATTTTTTGCGCTCTTAAGCAAGGCCATTAACCCCCAGACTGCTTAGCTGTAAAAATAAGATGCAAGTCACTCTGGATGCAAGGACGTCTGCCAAAATACCGTAAACGCAGATCAAGAGTGGATATGAGGCTGGAAAACCCTTTGTGCTACTGATGTTCACCATGCCCATACCCTCTTACAATATAGGGGCAATTTAGACCAGGATATTTTAGGGGTGACCTGAGAATCCAAACAAAATCCCCACTGACAAGATAAAAAAAACAGTTTCAAAGCAAAATCTAACAATTACTTAGACACTGTGTGGCTGTATAAGAGTTTATAGCTTGTTCCTTACCTGCTCAGTGTAGTCATTGCCGTCGATGTCGTCGCTGTTGGAGTGGCCGCCGGGGCTCTGCACATCGATTCCATGACTCTCCAGGATTGTGGCTTCTTGGAAAAAAGACCCTGCCATGACACATCTGAAGCTACTTAAAAACCCACTAAGTGACTGGCACACGTGTGCAAGCATGCATTATTCTACGATAAACTTGCCATCCGTGTTGACTTCCATCTCGAAACTTAAATTATACAAGCCCCATATTACACAAGTGCCTACCAGATAACATGTTTGTTCTGCTGGTTATCAATAATGTGGTCTTAATGTATGTATATGTATTTATATATTCTGTAGAAGGTGTAGGACCAGGAACTGTTTGTGCGATCAATACAAGTGGCCTTATAAAAGCATCCAGCAGAAGACAGACAGCCCTGGAAAGGGCTACCGCGGAGAAAAATCGCTACCGCGGAGAAAATATCAGAGTTGCGTTTTTCTGCTAGAGTCAAAGGGTCTGAAAGATGGCGACGGTTGAATTATTTCAACTACAGCAGCAGCGTGTAATCTGATACTATTTTATATTTGGTATTTTAGTACTGTTACTAACTGTACTATAAAGTACTCTTTGGTGAATGGCACATGACGTATTGTATTGTATTGTTTCTGGTTGCTTACACTGTGTGGGTTCAGCTGGACCGTGATTTGCGTACGCTTTCAGTGCTCTCAGGCTACAGTTTTCCAAGCAAGATATTCTACTGCACCTTTGATTGGAATTGGGCACTTGTGTAATATAGAGTATGTAGAAATTGTGTATTTATACCTAAAACAGTAATGCACAGATGTTTATATTTTGGTTATTTATCTGTACATTAATGTTTTAGTTTGTTTCAAGTCTATTTATAAAGCTTTATACCTTACAGGAACATAGGCCCAATAAAACAAAACTCGCTTGTCGGTAAGGGTGTGTTAGAAATTACACTAACACAGGACCAGGGACCAATTTTATATTTAAATTAGTCTTCCTGCAACAACTTTACTTAATAAATATAGACTAACATATCTGATATGATCAAAGTCATACACACTGAAAAAGGTTATTCTCCTGGCCCTGTACATCTGCTGTAATTGTCCTGCATACAGCCTGAAGATATTAATAATAAATGAGCTTTGAAATATTTCATCAGCTGAACTGCAGGACCGCATTGATGACCTGGTTTGCCCCGGGTTTTTTTATGCACTTTAGATTCCTATACATTTAAATTTGTAGTCAAATTAGTCCTCAGTCGGCCAGATTAAAATGTTGCTGCTGTATTATCGGTGGTATACAAATAAACTCAAACTCTAATAAATTCTGTGCTGTTTCTAGTTTTCAGGTGCTCTATGCAAAAACAAGTCATCCTCTAGGGATCCTATAAGGATTTTCGAAAAACTTTTCAAGAATAGGAACAAGTCAAGTAGTGGAAGCAACACTATGGACATCAGGAGAGGCAATGCCTGCAATAATTGTTGCAAAATAGGACAAAATCAGAACCTAGTAACTGGATTTAGCTTTAAAAATGCCTTGGTTGCATTTGTATAGTTCAATATACATTTTTCTAGTCCCGATAGGATTTATTAAATGCATGAAATAACCATGCGCAGACTAGATCAGGGGTGATAATGGAAAAGAAACAAAAGGTAACACTTTACCAATATTGGCCCTCCTCTTGATTTCTTTGCGACGGTTAGCAAACCAGTTGTAGACCTTCAAGGACGTCACGCGCTCAAAATCAGAAAGCTTTTTTCCTGCAGAGACCAAAACAGTCATCCAAAGGCTAAATCGCATTCTTTATAAGACATTCATTGGTCTTCCAACACAAATTCTACTACCAGTCGACACTGAGAATGACCCGCATAACTGAAAAGTCATTTATCTTATACCACAAATTATCTGTAAATATGTCCCAACTTACTTAGTGCTTTATATGCATGGGGGGTATTTAATACCCGGCTGTTTTTGCCCAGTGAAAAGAATTGATCCGTCTATAATTTTACTGCTAGTTTTATTCTAACAGTGAGAGACAGAATAACAACAAAAACATCCATAAAAGTTAGATATTAATTTGAATTTCAGTAAAATAAGTATGTGACCAACTAATATTTGGTAAACCCTGTGATTGCCAACCCTTGTTGGCAATCACATAGGTCAGATGTTTCTTCTAGTTGGCTATCAGGTAGGCCACTTCAGGACCTTAAAATTAGCCATTTTCAATGACCTGGATTAAAGAAAGAGGTCCCCACCCAGGATTTGCTGGTACATGGCCATCCCTTTAAAGCGATAAAGTTGTCCTGCCCCCTTAGCTGTAAAAAAAAAAAAAAACCCCAAAGCATAATGTTTCCACCTTCACGTTTGACATGGTGTTCTTGGGGTCATCGGCAGCAATTCTTTTCCAAACACGGCGAGTTGAGTTAATGTCAAAGCACAATTTTGGTCTCATTTGACCACAACACATTTACAGAATTTGGCAGTCGCTCTTATCGCTAGCTCTTATTACATTTATCTCATTTATACAAGTTAGCAATTAGGGGTTAAGGGCCTTGCTCAGGGTGGTGGCTTGGTGGAGCTGGGAATCGAACCCACAATCTTCAGATTAGTAAACCAACACCTTAACCATGAGCCACCACTGCCCCACAACACTTTCACCCATTCAGATGTTCATTGGAAACTGATGACTATGGTCCCAGCTGCCTCGAGATCATTAACAAGATCTTCTCGTATAGTTCTGGGCTGATTCATCACCGTTCTCAGAATCATTAAAACTCCACGAGGTGAGACCTTGCATGAGGCCCCAGAATAGAGGAATTTTCTCTATTTGTCTATCTGTTGTCACCTTTTTACTAAGCTGCTTGGCTATGGTCTTGTAGCCTATTTCAGCCCTGTGCAGCTTCACAATCCTTTGTTGGACATCCTTAAACAGCTTTGATCTTGGTAGAAAGTTTTTCTGATTGTTTGCTTCTGTGGACAGGTGTCTTTTATACAGCTAACCAGCTGAGATTGAAAATAGTCCCTTTAGCAGAGTTCTCCTAATCTCAGCCTGTTACCTGTATAAAAAGACACCTGGGAGCCGGATTGATAAGGGATCAAATACTTATTTTACTCAATAAACCTACCATTAAAACTTTAGACTGATCTTTTTTTTTGTTAGTGGACAAACATACAAAATCAGCAGGGGATCTAATAAATTTTCCATCATTAACAAACTTAAAAAAAAAAAAATAATTACATAAGAAGGCGTGTCCATAGTGTCTAAAATTGAGATACCCAATATAAAAACACTTTTATGTTATGCATTTGCCCACCTGGCTTCTGTATGACAGCATTGCAGGCGTTGGCGATCTCCTCTCTTTTGGCTTCATCAGGATACTGGTTGTCATTGAAGTAGCTGTGAATGAGGAAAAGCATATATAACAGCATACATAACACTATCACACTGTATTACAGCCAATATACAGTTGCTCCATGTTTACGGTTAAAAACAAATCACGGTTCGGGTCATTATTTATCAGCAGTGTGAGTCGTTTGGCATTTGCAGCACTTGACTATCTCACTAGAAATGACATCCTTTTACACTTCAGAATTCATTGCACTACTTTCAGCAGTTACTTTATTAAGAAACACCAGTGACCCGGTTCCACTGCCAGCATGTACGACAGATGCTGCAGTACGCTTCGGATCATGAGTTCTTTACTTTCCATCTCCATACTCTTTCTATCCCCTCTGCATATCTGTGGCCTGGTCACTTTTACCTTTCCATAACAGCGAGACACTCCTTCCTCCAGGTGAAGCGGCTACCCCTGCGTAGACGGAAGCTGCCTGTGGCTGAACTTATGGGGGGTGGAGTCTGACGCCACTCAATTTCATCCAGGGCCAATGGGGCGGGACGCATGTTCAAAGTAGCACCTAAAAAAATGAATATTAAATTCAGCCATGCTGAATATTTTATACTTCAGAAACCTCTGGTCTTTGGGGATTTTTATACACGGAAACACTTTTCAGTTTTTGGAAACTAGAAAAAGCATTCCAGAGAGAAATAAGTACCCATTTTTGCCTTAGATTCCTGTACTTTTCTGACAGAAATGGAACCAAATGTGGTCCTCTGGTGGTGTCGCCCTTGAGCCAATTTGCCTATTCTTGTTTAGATTAGCTTTGTTTTTTCTTGTTTTTAAAAAAAGACTCCTAAAGTGTGATCAATTTGTTATGTTACTGTAAAATTTACAGTTTTTTAATATTATTCTTCTTACAGCATGTCTATTGTAGCGGACCACTGGTCCTTCCCATAAAACAAGCTTGTTCTGATGGCTATCTTGGATGCAGTGTAAGAACTAGTTTCTATCATCCCAGTCAATCATAATGTCCTCTGTACAGTAGAGCAAAAATTGAGAGTAGCTCAAAAACATCTAATACAGCAGACACAATTCAATGGGTAGAGTCTCAGGAGGATATAAATGGCAGATGATCTGACTATACCCACCTTTTTGCTCACCTTTAATGGAAAGAAACCAAGTAAACGGGAAAGAAGCTTCTGTGGTTAGGGTACTAACCAAAAAAGCTAATTCTGATCACTTGTAGATACCAGACACCAGCTATACGAAATATAACCCTACCAAAATCGAATCAGACTTAAATGGGCAAAAAAAAGAAAACTAGTCATAATACCAAACTTTTAAAATCACTTAACTGTAAATAAGGCATGGCTCTTTATTGCAATCAAACAGAAATTAAACACAGAAACTATAGCTACAAGTAGGGAGTTATTCATAAATAATAAATGTACAAGAGCACAAGTGTGACACTACAGGGTTCTACTGCACAAACATACAAGCACTTCTAACCTGGAGTGGTCTTTTCCAGCTGGTACCAGCGATAGAAGGCTCTTTTCTTTTGTTCACTGAGATCAGATCCCTGCTGCAGGAGCCAGTGAGAGATCCGACTCTGACTGATTCCTAAGAGTGAGAAAAAATTATTTCTGGTATCTACTTTGAACAGACAAAAATAAACAACAGCAATTCCGTTAGACTGCAGTGATTCCCAAACAATTAGGGGGGTACAGAGTTATAATAAGGAGGCGCAGAAAGGCTAGCAGGAAGTCACTTAAAAGGATAACGCCCAAAGTATGAACCGAAAATAAATACCATGCAGCTTACCGCGTTATACACTAAAGTCGCGCTTCGCAAACTCAATTAATATAGCTGCACTTATAACCACCCCAAATAAAACACATACATATCAGAAAAAGCAAAGAACGCAGAAATAAAAAACACTAATACTCTTTGCTTCAACTGAAAAACACAAAATGCAAATGAGAGATGCACGGTATTGATTTCTAACAATGTTTGCATGTTGTCCCGTCCATCATTCCTTTGCTGTTTCTTCTTTCTACCGGGAAACCAAGATGTTGCCACACAAATCATTTAAACGTGTCAGGGCATCTTCCATCGTTACGCAAAATCCAACTGTCTCGTCAGAATGTATCTCGCAAGATCTCGTCACACCCCTACTAAAGAGGTCCGACGGGGGAGGTGGTATCTTACTGGTAAGGTGTTGGACTGGGAATGATTCTGTTAGAACCAGCAGAGAAAAAGTTTGGGAACCACTACAGTTTGATTAGTTATTTAAAGCAAGTAACAAAAAATGCTTATTAACATCAATGCCAAACCCTAACTCTGAAGTCCTCATATTTTATTTAAAAAGTAAGGATTCTGCCAATATTAAAGACTTATAGGGGACAAGTTAAAAATTAGGACAGTATGATAAAAGACCACAAGATTAAAGATGTGAACGAAATAAAAACCAGTAGGTTAAATGAAAGAACCAAGTGACGACCAGTAGGTCAAAAATACTTACCTGAACAAAACTATTGTTAACATAAGAAATTAATAAAAGGTTAAAAATAAGTAATAATGTTAGGACCAGAGGTAAATAGTGAGGACCTGATGAGGACCACTAGGTTAAAAGTACAGATGCTAATAAAGAACAAGCCCAGTAACCTGTGACCTGAGCCACCACTGCCTGAGAGATGCGCCGGTTTGCCAGAAAAGCCTTGATCTCCTCTTTTACCAAACTGCTGTCCCTCCTAAACAGACAAACACACAGAGACACACATTTTTAAGAGGTATAATAAGGAAAGCCATTTTAAACAGCCTTATTATGGTGGCCAAGGATGCAGAAAGATCCTTCTGGGTAATTTGTGTAGCTTTCGGTTTAATTATTCGTTCATGATTGGGGGTATTTTTTCTGGGAGAAGTTTTGTTTGTGCAAATGCGAGCACGCTGGTCAGCGGTGGGCGAATAATAAATCCATTAGCTAACCTAAATTTAATTATTCAGCCCAGTGAGCATGTGAAAGCTCCTATTCGGTGCCCAGTCACATGCTTTTGTTGTTCAAAAAACATAACCAACTAGGCCACAAAAGACAGTAGCTAACATTATATTAAAAATTTATTCCTACTAAGGAAAAAATTGGTCAAAGTGTTGATCTTAACACGGTGTTTGAGGCAACAGATTGAGTTTGTGTTAAATGTTTGGCTATAAACGGTGGTGATTTCTCACTACACAAACACGATGATATACAAAAACTACTTTTATTAAATCACACAAAAAACATGGCTGAAATAACAGTTGTGGGCTTAAGTTTATTTACAGGTTAGGACATTCAGGCATTTTACCCAGATGAGGGTGGGTTCCCTATTGACTCTGGTTTCCTGTCAAGTTTTCCTCCTATTTCATTTCAGGGAGTTTTTCTTTGCCACAGTCGCCTCCGGCTTGTTCATTAGGGACAAACTTACACTTTTCACCGTTACTGCATTCTGTGTAAAGCTGCTTTGAGACAATGTCTGTTGTAAAAATCGCCAAACAAATAAAATGACATTTTTTGTTGATAATGTGATATTGTGATATAAAAAGAAAAATCAGCAAATGAATTTAAAGCTCTATTTGGAAAGAATTTATTATTTTAGAATAATGAGGTGATTTTGTAAGGAAGTACAACTGCATAAAATATAACACAAATTATAATCATAGATAAATACAATGGAACAAAGACAAACCAGTGCTGTGTGTTTTTCTGGAGATTCAGATACAGAACTTGAATAATTGAATACAAAATCATACTGCATAGTTTTCCCAATATAAGTGAAGTAACATGTAAAGCTACAAAAGTTATCGGTTTTTGTGTCCGAATGCTTTAAACTCGCTTGAAATGTGAGTAACACAATGTGCTAAACTTTCACTCTATTATTGAAGTTTGCAATAAATCCACAAATCATGTGTTTTGAACTGTGGTGCAGTCAGACTACAATACTATAGTTGTAGTATAGCAACTATATAACATTTCACATAGTGCAATTTGACCATTTAAAGACGCCCACATTGTAATCTCGATGCTAAAATGATATATTGTGATATATTGAGTATATAATTAAATGAAACATGAAAAATGTCTGTTAACTTCATGCTAAAATTGTTTTTGTAAATTGTCCAAATTTTTTTGTATAAAACTTTTCTAAACTGAACTTTAGGGGAGAAAAAACCCCCCAGCAGCATATTTGTGCAAGACAACAAATACAACTGTGCTAATACTTTAGATAAAGGGCGTCAATCTGTACGAGCTGCAGATTTTTATACTAACTGCTGCTCCCTATTTATTTTCTGACCAACAAAGAGATTTTAATTGTTCAGTTTGTTGTCTAAGCATGTGGCGGATTTTTGGGTTATTCATCCTGTTTGGCAAAAACACTCCCGGTGTTTAATGCATAAAACTGTGGGTTCGATTACCAGCACCGAGTTATCTTGGAACTCCTGAGCAAGGCCGTTAACCCCACGACTCCTCGCTTTTATAAAGTGAGATAAAAATGTCAGACGCTCTTTATAAATGGACTGACTGTCTGTCTGTCTGACTGTCTGTCTGACTGTCTGTCTGACTGACTGTCTGACTGTCTGACTGACTCTGTCTGTCTGACTGACTGTCTGACTGACTCTCTGTCGACTGACTGTCTGACTCTGACTGACTGTCTGACTGACTGTCTGTCTGACTGACTGTCTGACTGACTGTCTGACTGACTGACTGTCTGACTGACTGTCTGACTGACTGTCTGACTGTCTGACTTTTTTAGTTATGCCGTATACTCCAGTCTGGGTTCTTGTACAACTTGGCAAGAAACCCTACACCTGGTTTAACCAGTATTTTGGCGGGAAACATTATATTCCCTCGCTGATCCAAGCCTGGACTTGTATTATATTATGTTGAAGGTGTTTTTCTTCTTACCTAGTGCTAATTCTTCTAAGGTTACAGTCTGCAAAATGTTACTGAATCAAGTCCAGTCGTGTTATGTGTTCTATTACACACCAATACAGCGGTCTTGGTAATTGACAGAATATTGTCTGTTAACAGATACTGTATTTAAATACTGACAGATAGGCAACTTTACCAACAAAATGTTGACTGTAAAATTTTACCAATTACTTTATCTTAATTACACAACAGTTATAAATGCTAAGTAACTTTTTTCAAAAAGAATATAAAAAAAAACCTTTTTTTTTTTTCCTTTTCAGGTATCGGACAGCCTCTAAACATAACGATAAGACAGAAATCATGAATAATTTGAAAAACATTTATTCTGATCACCGACCTCATCAGGTCCTCCACCTTGTCGTCAACATCCACCTCTTCTTCTGTCCCATCAAACCCATAGGGTCTTACAGCCACGGCTGTTGCTGCATTTCCTGCCGAATAACGGGGTGGAGACAGTTTCCCATTGGCTGTCCCGTTTTGCGTTACAGCAACCAGCGAGACGGGTGGTGAGGTGGCGTAGCTGTTGCTTGGGGATGGGGAGAGGAACTGAGTCTGCGTGGCAGTGGTGGCAGTAGAGATGGCCATGTGGGAAGTGGAGCTTTCACTGGTGGCATGTGAAGGGGCGGGGTCAGATACGGACGGAGCAGGGCCACAAGATGAGGAGGCGGAGCCACGGCGCCCAAACTTGTCTCCATGCTCTCGGTCAAGACGCTCCAGTGTGTCCAGTGCATGGACTATCTCTGGCTTGGTCATGCCACTCCGCCGCAGCCGCTGCAGCAGATCGATCTGCTCGATGGTGAAGCGTGGCTCATCTGTGTACTGGGACATCCTGATGGAAGAAAAAGAAAGACATTCCTATGAGACAGGAATCTTTATCACATGGTGTACGGTTGCCGGGTTTATGGATAACAATTTGGAAATTAGGGTTAGGGAATGGAATGAAACATTGTCTCATGTAGGTCCTGAGACATTTTTCAGGAAGTTGTGTCAGTAACCAGGTTAATTTTTATCTACATATAGACATTTAGGATTCAAGGTCAGGTTAGGCAGTAGAGTGAACTTTAACTGTACTTTTGGGTCCTGAACTTAATCTGAAAATTGCTGTGAGAAGGAATGCTGGGAGGAAACCTCTGCATTTCTATTTGGCCAAAAGTTAAAAGTTTATTAGGGTTTAGGGCTGGATCTGTGTACTCAGTAAACATTGGCTCAAACAAGCCGTATAGTTTTTTCATTAGATAAACGTGTTCCTTTTTATGGACGAACGCATATCATGTCAACAGTATAAACTGTGATGGAAATGGCAGCCAGGGACATAGGCATACTTTTTTTTTTGCAAAATAAAATGCAATGCAAATTGAGATTATATGAAATGCACGGAGATGAAACTACACCTCAAAATGGCTGACATTCCTCACAGCAGCAGGATTCTGCAGCCCGTCCTGACAATAAAAGGGAAAATCCTTTTTATACGTGACCCAATTTCTGCCGTCTGGAAACATTCTCCTCTCATTAATATGGCTTATTGTGACTTATCACTTCTGCTGTTGCCATGGAAACCCTTCAGCTCAGACATGTAATTTCCCTAAATGGTCTATAACGTGATTTACTCTTGCGGCATACTGAGCCAGTTTTGATCATTCGCATCAAACGAACAACACACAACGCAAAAAAAAATGTGTATGGAACACTCATAACTTTGTGACATTTAAGAGATTTGTCACACTTTTAGCCGCACGATATGAACACATTGAGCTACATAAAACACCTTATTATACTGCATGTGATATGGTGCAATAGATCACTGCCTTACTGATGAAGCTTTATCATTTTATTATTAGTAAAACCATTTGCATTAGTTGCAGCAAAGCAGGATTGTGTAGACCTTCAATAACCACAAGGCTTAAAACATAACACCTCAACCTACGTGCATTATTATAAAAAAAATGTATAACATTCTTAGTTTTTAAGCTAAACATTCGATTCCTATGATGACCTGGCATCTCAATTGTTTTTTAGGGCTGACAGGAACAATAAGAGTGGAGGAGGAAAAAGTTCGACATGCACCGGTGGTTTCATTATATATTAACTCAAATATAAATCAGTTTAAAGCATAAATCAAATATTTATCGATACTCGAGGGTTAGACATTCTTGCAGTTTGCACACATCCAGACCACTCCAGAACCTTAAGGTGCTTCTTTTTGAGCCACTCTTCTGTTGCCTTGGTGGTGGGTTTTGGAATACCCATCCACGATTTATTTTCCATGCACTGGATGAGGTAAGGATTTAATGCCAGATTCGATGGTACATAAGCCCCGTCCATCATCCCTTAGATGTTCTGTACTCTAAGCAGCAAAACACCTCCAAAGCACCAAAGCATAATGTTTCCACCTCCATGTTTGACAGTGTTTTGACTTTAACTCAGTGAGTTGAGATCTTGCATGGAGCCCTAGAATAATAAGGATTTACAGTTATTGTGTGTTTCTTCGACTGTTGTCGCCTTTTCACCAAGCTGCCTAGTGATCTGATTGATTGCTTCTGTGGACAGATGTCTTTAATACAGGTAACAAGCTGAGATTAGGAGGACTTATTGAAATATTAACATAAATCTAATATAAATAATTTATATATCGATACTTGAGGTTAAAATACCGATACACGATCAGGAAAAAAATATATTGTGATAGTTAGCTGTTTAGATATTTTCACACAGCCTTAATTATGCTCATTCATGCAGTTACTCAGTCTGCCAATCATCTGCGAACAGCTCAAAAACTTCAGTAACATACAATGTACGTACAAAGGTTAACAAAGTAGCAGCTAACAGGCAACATTAGGTTACAATGAGGTCAATCAGGAGAAGGAACCTCCAGCTGTTATGGGTACAAACTCATCAAAACTGAACAGTCTGGTACATAATGGTGTGTAATTTGATATCATCAAGCTGCTTTTTAGAGCTTGTGTTGCAACCCATGATAAGAGCTGAAACAATTACTGTAATTCTGCCGCCTAGTTGGCTACAAGCTACTCGGTTAGGTAATGGATTATGATCGAGCACTCAGCATTCTGTGTTTTTATATTAATATATATTTTTATATTATTATTGTTTTTATATTAATTTTTATTTCAACTATTTGCTAGCGGTTAAAGCACACTGTTCGCAAAACAGCACATGCTTTAGTTGTTTCTTAAAACAACAATAATCAAAAGATAAGATAGGCTTCACCGATCACCACAACATATCACAGATTACGCACATTGTTTTATTTCCCTGTGTACTTTTATCTATAGAAATGACATCACATCAGATCAGGCTTGTGTTTGTTTTATGACCAGAGTTTCTGTTTCATTAACTGTCGGCTTTGCTGACCCTTGTACACAAGTTAAGCGTTAACCTACTTACACACACACACACACACACACACTAGGAAAAAAGACATAAAAGAATAAAAATATAACAGACCATGACTTTAAAGCACTAGAGGAAAGATAAGACGTTATATTATTTCTATAATAACCATATAAAAGCGTCCAGAAACGGTAGTAAACTGTATAAACACTGCAGTTTTTCCATTTGGGAATGTGGTAGGAATGTTGCAGCGATGCCAAATCTCTAGCTGGTTTTATTTAATACTTTAACACATGAAAATAAATGTCAAGGGACAAGGGCGTGATAGGATGATGAAGTGCTAAAGAGACGCATAGAGAGCAGGGGCGCGAGCATAAAACAATACATATGATAAAACGAACACTCGCACATTTCATCGCCCTGCTGATTGGCAGCTTGGCACAATAACAGATAGGAAATGTACAGCAGAGTCACTCCGCAGGCTGCGCCACTTTTCTCGGAGTCATAAAGCACAGGCAAGTCTGAGCTGCAGCAGTGGCGCTGCAGGTGCTGGCTAGCAGCGAGAGAAGGGACTGCGCAAGACTGCCAAGTCACACGTTGCATGACACTGCATCATAATGATAATAGATAATAATAATGATAATAAAAAGAATAAGTAGAAAATTAATAATCTGTCACTCCCCAATAGTCCCAGTAGCTCCAGCGAGTCACACATGCATGCTAATTTTGCACATTCTGAAAGATCTGTGCAGCATTCTGAATTGATTAAAGGGGTTTATAAAGAATGATGGATTTGCACATATCCATTGCATCGTCTCTCAGCTCAGGAAGGGAAAAATAAACAGCATTCCAATGCCATTTCTTTGCATTGCCAGTAGAAATGATTTTCCTTACGGTCGTTTATGACACACTGCTAGGAGTTTATTTATATCCAAAAGAAAGAGTGGTTCCAAAAGAAATTCAGGTTGCGGCTAAAAATAAAAAACAATTTTAATACTTTATTTCTCAAAAAAAAAAAATTGGAGCGAAACTATCGCTTGAGTTTAGTGGAAGACACTGATTTAGAATCCATAATCCACATTGGCTAGTGGAAAGCAAAAGGTAGAGATTATTATTTTTTTTACTGGATATACATTATTAATAATGTATATCCACTAGATCTGCATAATCGTTGCAAATACACTGTTAATGCGCTACTTCTGTCCCCACTTTACAAAGTCAGCACTGACTCTGTGTACATCTGCAGACCACAAGCTCTCAGTTATTCCCATAAACTGCATCCTGTTTGATCTGTTGACTGGTTACACAGTTTTCAGCAATTAAAATGCAAAGCAACATTATAGTCCAGATGCCAGGAGGAAGAAAGTGCAGAGGGGTGCAGTATGCAAATAACACACACTAAAAAAAAAAATCAATCACTAAATGCGGCATATCGCAATGAAACATCCAGAGGAAGGTTTTTGTTCGTTTAGATCAATCAATGCATTTGAGGAGTTACATTTTTATAACATGAAACTTTAATGATCTGCTCATTGGCGCTTTTTTATTTTTATTATTATTTTTTTTACAGAAAGTACGATGTCTAGATACAACTGCAACACGACATTCGGGCAAAGTGCAAAAACTCAATCCTTATAAAAGGTAATGTTTGGTAGAGATAAACTATTGCACTAAATGCATGCACAAAAATTAAAATGCAATAGTTTTGCATTAAAAATAGTATTTATTAATGAAAAAAGTCAGGGTCGCTATGTTTGGATGCGCCTCCTGTCAATCAATCATATTACAGACACTCTACAGGCCACCTGAGATTCTGGGGGGCGGAGCTTCGTTATAATGGGTGGGATCATTCGAACCTTAAACACATTTAAGTCCTAAGAAAGAAAAATAAACTCAAAATCTCAATACAACTTTTATGACGGTGATCGTTGAACTATCCAGGATTTGTACTATGAAAAAAAATAGTTTAAAAAGAAAAGTCACGTGATTCTGACAAACAGAAGCCCCAGTTTTAAAAGCCATTCATGTCGGAATTTTCGAATTAAAAAAAAAAACAAAAAACAAAAACAAGATGCATATGGTAATTATTCATGCCATATAAATATAAGGCCTCAGGCTTGCTGGGTTTGGCCTGCAAATAGCTCGATTGCAGAAAACCGCCCATTTTACGCCAAAAATAACTCCACTCTCAGGATCTTAATGAAATAAATAAAAGATCTATTCATCCATCCATCCATCCGTTCATGCACTCATCCGCTTTGAGCTTTGGGCTTTTGGGGCTCAATATTCTCAATATATATTTAGATCGTTTTGCAAATTCAACGCTTAAATGTCAGATCTACATTCCTCCTGGTGGGAGTTTAACACCGTCCTGACCTTTTGCAACCATCCCAAGACTGTTCTATCCACACCGCTGAAAAACACAGCTTAGATCAGCAGAATGCGACCCGGTTATACTTGCAGAATAATAATAATAATAATAAGAAGAAGAAAATAATCATAATAATTTTTAAAAACCAGAACAAATAATACAAGAACGTTAACGACCAGAAATGCACCCGAAAATCTGTAAAAACCTTCGCTAGTTTAAACTCGTTTTAACAAAGACGGTTTGCTTAAAAAGATGAAAGTTGCACAAATACTTAAAGATATTTTTAATACGTTTACATTAACTTTAATTCGGTCAACTTTGCGGATTGAGATGTTATCGCCGTTTTCCTGTTAGCTCGGTTGCTAACACACAGAACTTATCTAGCGCGCTAAATCCGTTTCGATTTCATTTCTACCTTCGAACCACTGCATGCATTCACATCTTTTCTCTAATGCATTTCGAGGAATTAATTAATTATCGTTTCTATTATACGCGTCTGTTAATTCCGGGTCTGGAAATATAAATGAAATAAAGTCTAAAGAAAAAGCTGCTAACAGCAAGCTAATTCCTATAAATAAAGAATGCAAAGACTGAAGTTACCTTTAGGCTACGTATGGATATTGCAAACGTCCCAGCCCAGCAAACCATTTAATGACTTCACCGAGTCCTGACGACAAGCAAATCCAGTTTATTTTTCACATTTGAATATCCTGCATTTATTTTTCTGCAGCCCTGCCCCGGCCCTGCTTCGCTCGGGTTCAACCACAGAGGCGGACTGTCTCGCCTTTTGTCTGACTGACAACAGCGATGTTGCCATCGAAACCCGGAAGCTTTTTATTCTGGAGCCTCATGGGAAATGTAGTTCTGCAAGCGTGACAGACAACTGAGGCGTTTTGATTTCATAATTTTTCTCTTTACGTTTTACTTTACGTAGCTATTAAATGGTAGCGAAGTGGTTTAAATGTTAAACTGCTAATTGGAAGATCAGAATTTGATTCCCAGCACCACGCAGTTGCCACTTTTGGGCCTCTGAGCAAGGCCCTAAACCTCCAATTGCTCAGTTGTATAAAAGAGATAAATGAAAGTCGCTTTGGATAAAAGTGTCTGCCAGAAATGTGAATGTAACACAATTGAGCAAAATCATTCATTCATTTATTCGTTCATCTTCTATACCTGCTTATTCACTGGGATCTGCTGGAGTCTATCCCAGCCGTCTCTAAAAGGGTGAATGGCAGGAGGGGGTACACCCTGGACAGGTCACCAGTCCATCACCGGGCCACACACACTGACACACAGAAAAGCCCCTGCCCGGGCCTTCTTGCTGTGGGACAACTGTGCTAACCTTTAAGCCACCATTCTGCCCCATTAACAAAATCAATTCAATCTAAGTGATAGAATTTAAATAAAAATTGTATTTGTCTCATACATAATTATACACAGTACAACATGTAGTGAAATGATCTTTATGGCCTAGAAAAAAATAAAAAATAAAAAAAAGTACATTTTAATTAAATCCAAATATACAGAAAAAAATAAAATTAAATTAAAAAATATACTGTGTGTATTTAAAATGCAGATTGGATAAATATAGAGAATGTATGGTAACAAAGTGACCCATCCCAAGGTATTAAGAAATTACTGGTAGACCTTTAGGGAGAAGATTTCAACCTTGTAAGGATCCTGAGGGACCACTGACCAGGTTCCTGCTCGTTTCCTTGATTTCAATGAGCTTCAAGGATGGGCAGGCACTCAGTCTGCTCCACTGGCCCTAGGCTACAGTTTACATAACATTTGATCATAAAAATATGTTGTAATTAACAATAACATGTGGTTTCACCCAGATGAGGATAGGTTCTCCATTGAGTCTGGTTCCTCTCAAGGTTTCTTCCTATTTCATCTCAGGGAATTTTTTCTTGCCACAGTCGCCCCTGGGACAAACTTACACGTTTTACTGTTATTGCATTTTGTGTAAAGTTGCTTTAAAAGTCTGTTATTAAAAGCGCCAAACATAAAATTTAAAATAAATAAAAATAAATAAAAACATTAAATTGGATAAAGTGACTACAGTAAAATTTAAAAAATGAGGTTGTGTGTGTAGTGAAATGTGCAACAAAATTAACACATGCATGACAAGAATGTAGGCTAATAACAGAAGTGGTAAAATCCTTAAATTACTTCAACAACAAAATTATTCTCAAGACTAAAATCAAACGGTTTAGGCTCTGTGTTATGTAAGAACACAATATCTGACACTAACAAGCAGCTTTGGAAAAGAAGCTTTTATTTGTATCGCTTATATATCATGTTCTACCTCAGGAAATTGGGGTCAGTGAACGAGGTCAGGCGTGATACAGCATGCGTGAAGCAGAAAGGGTTAACCATCTATTGGTTCTGGATTGTTGATCCAAAGATCCTGTGACATTGTTGGGGTCTTGCTTAGTAAAAGTTTGGCAGTGCTGAGTTGATCTTCTGATCAAACTGTACCCACCATCTTTTATTCCTAATCTCTCCATATTTATCTGAAATTGGTAATTACAAACAATAATAATACAAACGAGCTAAATGTTTCTGTTATAAACTTATCTGATTAGCAACACATATATTACAGGTGCAACTAAAGCGGTCAAAAGAAGGAGAACCGTTAATTCAGTGACAGGGTTATAGGTGTTCAGTGATGTGTGTAGGAGGGTTAGCACATCTGGTTTGAGCCCTGGTTTGGATCAGAAGTACAGCATGACCTTAAAGGTCTTAGGGAGTCCATTCCTCAAAGGGTCAGAGCTGTTTTAGTGGCAAAAAGAAAAAACCTTCTACAATAATAGGCAAGTGGTATTAAAATAATATAATTTAATGCGACTAATTCGTGTGTGTCATTTTAGACAAAGATCTAAGATATACACCAGTAAACGTGTGTGTGTGTGTGTGTGCATGAGGGAGAGAGATATAGTGGGAAAGAGTGAAAGAGATATAGTGAGACAGTGTGAGTAAGAGAGACAGTGTGTGTGAGAGAGAGAGTGAGAGAGAGAGAGAGAGTGTGTGTGTGTGTGTGAGAAAGAGAGAGAGAGAGAGAGAGAGAGAGAGAGAGAGAGAGAGAGACTTGAATTTTAAACAGCAGTTATTATCAATCTAGTCATTCTATACATAATAAAACAGGTTGACTTAAGAGAGAGAGAGAGAGAGAGAGAGAGAGAGAGAGAGAGAGAGAGAGAGGAGAAAAAGAGAGAGAGAGAAAGAGAGAGAGAGAGAGAGAGAGAGAGAGAGAGAGAGATAGAGAAAGAGAGGGAGAGAGAGAGAGAGAGAGAGAGAGAGAGAGAGAAAGATACTAAAAGAGATAGTGAGTGAGAGAGAAATAGTAAAAAAGAAAGATAACGGGAGATAGAGAGAGAGAGAGAGAGAGAGAGAGACAGAGAGAGACAGAGAGAGAAAGAAAGATACTAAAAGAGAGTGAGTGAGAGAGAAATAGTGAAAAAGAAAGATAACGGGAGATAGATAGATAGAGAGAGAGAGAGAGAGAGAGAGAGAGAGAGAAAGAAAGAAAAAGGAAGTGAGAAAGATAGTGAGAGAGATAGTGAGTTAAACTATAAAAAACGTTTTTCCCTCCCAATTTTATTAAAAAAGTGGTGACACTGGCGCCATCTAGTGATCAGATATGTACGTTTCTTTTTAAATAGCACGTACATGCACAAATAAAAGCATTGAGACAGATTGGATTTTTTTTGGATCAATATACTCTGTACAGATATATTAAAATAAGATTTTATTTGTATACATCATTTACACATCATTAGATGGAAGCACCATAATTTAAAGACACTGCACACGGCTAGGATGAAACACATGAGTCAATATTAAAAAAGATAAGGGCCTCTTACATTCAGCTAAAATTACTTAGAAAGATCTTTTATGGCCTAGCCAATCATCTGATTGAAATGCCATTTAAGAAACCTATCTAATTTATGCACAGATTTCCACCAGTCCACCAGATGGATCAGATGCTGCAGAAAGCTGATTACTGAAAAACTAATGCTGGTAATATTTTTTTTAGCTTATTAATATATAATTTTTGCTTATATTTACAAAAGTACAAGTTAAAAATACATCAAGTGCATCAATAACTGGATGTGACTATATGCATTAGATGCATAGTTAATAATAATAATAATAATAATAATAGTGTCCAAATACTTTTTTACACTTCTTCTTCTTCTTCTTCTTCTTCTTCTTCTTCTTCTTATTTAACCTTTTTGATGTAATGTGTATTACTGTCCTAGAGAATGCCAACATTCTTCTTTATGATCACGCACATTCGGTTTCATTAGCTGTTTGTGAATTACATCTTTGTGTCTCTCTGAATGTCTTCTGAACATGATCTCTGTTCTGCAAGCTACACTCATCTACATGTAACATACCTTCAGCACAGTGTAATTAAGTGAGAGTTATAATGATATGCTACGATTTCTGGAATGTCTGTACGCCCACACACAAACACACACACACACATACACACACACACACCACACACACACACACACACACACACACACACACACACCACACACACACACACACACATACACACACACACCGTTTCATATTCATCAGCAGTGAGTATTGTGGAATGATAACATGCTTTGTGCATGCCATGAATTGGATTGTTCGGCCTGGAGGATGGCAGTGCGTGGGTGTGCGTCCTGACTTTTCATGCAAACATTACTTACTCTTTCTATATATATATTCTTTAATAGCAAAATAAAATGACAGCGTCGAAATGCTTAACACATTTATACGCAGTAATTGTTAACACATATTTAAGTGAAGATGATTGTTGTCATTTATGGGTTTGTTCTAGGTTTAGATACATAGATTAAAAATTGTGGACATGGCAACGGTTCCTGTATTGACGTGAGCACTAAGAATTGCAAAATGAAAAGCAAAAAGTGGATTAATCCAACACACACACACACACACACACACACACACACACACACACACACACACACACACACACACACACACACACACATATACACACACACACAATCCCTAAATCTTATAAAACCAAACCACATGTTAACAAACCGTTCTTTCTTTATTGCTTATTACTGTTAAAAATCTTCGCTAAGTTGTTTAACTTGTTGATGAATTAATAATCTGACATTGCTGTTCATTAGAGTTGGGAATCTGGTCGTTTACACTGGAACACACTGTTCCCCATTAGCAACCCTGTTCCCTATAAATAAACTATTTTAAAATATTCTTCATCAGTTCACTACAGTTCTTTCTATAGTTTCGTATAAACATTAACCGAATGTAAATACTATAACGAATTATGTCTACTAAATACTATAATATGGTCCAGTTTACCACAGTCTATTAGTTTACTCTAGTAACTTGTAAAGTAAACTACAGTATACAACAGTTAATACTATATAATAATGCAGTAACATATGATAAATACTCGAATTTACAACATTTCTACAATTTACTGCATCGTTCTGTTGTAACATCATAAAGTGTACTATAGTATTTTTTAGGTGGGGACCCATGGGTCAAATTTCAAATGACTGAATCAAATCACAGTGTGAAAAAAATTCAACTCTGAAAGAAGAAGAAAAAAAATAAGCAGACAGTCCTGTAATATACTTGACCTGAGTCATTACATCTTAGGTTATTTCCCTGAAATGTGTCTGATTCCTAGGAAGGTTATGTTCGAGGATGATGTCATCGGGAGTTATCAGACTAAAGATGAAACCACATAAGGAGAAACACTAAAGGCAGCTTATGGAAGTTACATGATAAGAGGTTTCAGCTGTAACCCTATTCATAATGCTTGCTACCCTTAGGGGGACATCCCCTAAGGGGGACAGAAATGCTGGGCACCTCTAAAAAATACTGACTGTTGCTGTAGCACATATTTAACATTAAACGCTTTTATGTTAGATGTTTATACAAAGACACAACGAGGAATGTTTTCTGTTTGCATCTTTGCCATTTTGCCACAGCATTCAAAATACCACTATAATTCTTAATATGGCTTTTTTATTAAAAAAACCCCCAAAAAACAAAAACAAATCAGCTATATTATTTTCTTCATAAAGCAATATAAAAATAACTGCATATTCAAGCGCATCCTTTAGTTGTGGTTAAGGGTTCGATTGGTGAGAAATCAAAACCAGTCCAAACGAGCAAATGAGGCAATGTAATGGAGAAAAAAATACTCAGACATGGTGTTCATGCATGATAAAGCTGTAAGCAGAAACCTTTTCATGTCTTTCCCTTTTTTGGTTAATCTGTTCTTTGAGTTTGTATGTTGCCCCCCATGTTTGTGTAGGTTTACTCCGGGTACTCCGGTTTTCTCCCACAGTCCAAAAACATGTATGTTACTGTAGGTTAATTGGTAATTATATATTGACTATTTGAGTGTGTGTGTGTGTGTGTGGTTGTTTGTTTGTATGTGGCCCTGTGATGGACTGGTTTACCCCTGTTTTTCATCCAGTGACAGCTGAGATAGTCTCCAGCAGATCCCCGTGACCCTAATAAACAATGGATGGATGGATAGATGAATGAATAAATAGATGTACTTTGATTAGACAATGTGTGCTTATTCTATTTACACTATAGGGTCATACGTATGTGGACACCTGACCATCCCAAACCTGATCAAGCAGGACAATGTCCCGTGCACAAATCAAATTCCATGACGGCATGATTTATTTAGTAATGCATTTACGTGTGTGTGTGTGTGTGTGTGTGTGTGTGTATGTGCGTGTGTCCCCATGAACGTATGATTAGAATCCTTTTTTTGTAGCAGCTAAATTTTAGATCGAACAGATTGAACAGAAGTTCTAATTTATTAAAAGAATGATTTACTTTTTGTTTTTTAGAAGAGCTGATGAGGTTAGAAAATCTTAAGAATGGATACTCTTTGTATGAAAAAATGAGGGTGATCCAAGCAAAGTCATGTGTAAGGAATAATATGCGACATTGTGGGATTGTTTTTTCTCCAACGAGAAACTGTGTATAAATTCAATTAAGTTTAATTTGGTTCACAATGGCATTTTTAACAATGGACAATGTTATAAACCAGCTTAACAGAAATCCGATTTAAATCCTAATGACTAAGCCAGAAGTGATGATGGCAAAGAAAAAAAAAATCCTGGTGAAAAGTATTGAATTTAGGGAAATTGATGAAAATACAGACTTTATTTTTTTAGCTTCATTTTTAGACATTATGGCGCACACACTGACCATTAAAATGATGCTGTATTATATTATAATTATTAGGGAAGCTCAATACTCATAGTCGTAAAAACACTCTGATGCCTCCTTGTGACGTCGTTGACAGAACTTTCAGTGCACAACAACTGCGGCAGCAGCGACAGAATGCCAGACTCATTGGTGTGAAAATATTTCGAAATGAATGATGACAACCTGCGCATAGCAGACTGCAAACTTTGCTCAGCGAAAAATCTGTAGGTACAAAAATGAGTGCTTATAATGCGGGCAATCTGATAAAACTAAAATCTAAAATTAAAACACAAAATAGAGAATGGAGATTTTGCCATCAGCAGTAGCGTAGCAACTGATCCTGTAGCGAATTTAACCCAAAATGACAAAAAATAACCCAGGAGCCATGGAAATAATCCCAAAAATTGTACAGGTATTCGGTATCGGCAAATACCAGGGAAAAAATATCGTTACTTGTACTCTGTCTTTAAAAAAAAGTATCGGTGCATTCCTAATAATTATTATACATTAAACTAAAATTATTATTATTAAAAAATCTGGCTTGCTCTAAAATATATTTTTTTGTGGTTGAACTAAAGTCTTCACAGCTTTACATATATCTAAAAACCTAAAATATACAATGGTTTTCTGCAACGTTTGGTCCTGCCAGGAGTCTGACATTAGCGCCTTATTGAGTACACATGAAATGATTGCTAGACTTACTTCTGTTCTTCGATATAAAGCAGGTTTGACTGAGTCATGACGCTCCTTTCATGGAAAATGTTGGTCATGAACATGTTAAATAGAGCTTAACACTGTCTGTTAAACTTGCGCTGGCGTTAACCAGGTCCATCTTCGGGCTGTAGAATATGGCCTATGATCTCTGTGTTTATATGAGAGCTCAGCTGTCAGCTGGGCCTGGAAATCTCGGCCACAATCTGCTCAGCTGCTCACAGCAATGAGTGAGTGAGAACACAGGTTTAAATATAGACACAGTTTGGGGCCATACACTTCATACTTTAATTTCACTCTGCGGAACAAAAAGGAACAGTGGGAGTCTACCATCAGTCTGCTTGGCTTTCTCTGACCTCGATTACTTGGAGCTTGAATTTTTGAGTGTTGTTAGTGATAGAGAAAAAATGACCACCTCCCTTTTCTGATTGGTCACTCTCTCTCTCTCTCTCTCTCTCTCTCTCTCTCTCTCTCTCTCTCTCCTCTCGCCACACTATTCTTTCTTTCCCTTCTCCTTCTAAGCATGTCAGAGTGTCTCTGCTTACTCGCAGAGTTTGAAAGAGGACAAAACACAGACAGGCAGTTGAAAGCAGAAAAGAGGGTTGGAAAAACTTCTCTTTCTCATGGTGTCTCCTTCTGGGCTAGTCAGCTAAAGCAGAAGTCAGAAGAAGGACTGGGAATAGTTTAAGCTTTCTGTAAGCATTCATATTTTGGGACTATTGTTGAAAGGTAGGGCACTGCTCTTATTTCCTAGCTTGTGTTCATTATTTCTAATATCCAAGACCGCTATAGTAAACTGTCATGTGGGTTTATAAAAAACTGAAGAAAAACCTCATGGAGAAAATGATTACTGAACATTTCCCATTTTGCACTAGCAACTTTCCCCACATTCAATAGAATACATATGTTCTTGATATGTAAGCACATATTCAGGCTTTTGCTTTCCCTTGTTCTTTATTGATTTATGTCTAGAGGAATGATAATCACCAAAACTGTAACATGTGTGTATTGACTCATTGCTGTACAACTCATGCGAGTTATTTGCAAAGTCCCACATTTGAGGGAAAGCAATTTCTCAAAATTCTCTGGCTGAAATTCGGAGTTTCATCAAAGTCTCTGTTCATACATCGCTTTAATGGATTACATCTCAGAGTAGTGGGAGGCTTAGCATCACACCCAGGAGAGTTAGATGAGCTGTAAGCTTTTAGACATGACAAGGAAATGATACAGTGACAATGTTATAAGTCAGTCTGAAACTGACTTGTAAAGCTGGGCCAATTTGTAAAGCCCAGGATCTACACAGAAAGCAGGACGTTATGGGTTAAGGCGCTAGTTTAGCAAAAACATAAAAATCTCATACAGAATATTTTTTAGACATTATCATAAAAAAAACCCAAAAACACCTTTGTGTTATCTGCCTCATAGTCTTTTTTTTGTAACATTTTTTATAGCATAATATGACGTCCTGTATGTCATTTAAAAAAAACAGTTAATGTTTAGCTAAACACCCATGCTATGAAGGCAGCCATCTTGGACAATTACTATTTAATGGTAGAATTGTTAAAAAAACTGCCACTTGTAATGTATTTGTACGAAATAGTGATAATAGTCATGCTTTCTCATGTTAACTTTTTAATAATTATATTATTACTTACATTTATTTAGTATCAGATAGAAGCGTATGTTTAAATGAAAAAACTTTTGTGAGATACCTGCTTATATATTCCTAAATAAAAGAAATACTTATTTTCTTAATGGTTTCATGGAAGATTTCACGGAATAAATTTTTTTTAGTAAATAATCTCGGCCTTAGTATTAAATAACAGGATCCCATTGTGTTTATAGCACTTTGCTCAGTTAAGCTGGTGTGCTATTCGTTTGGCTGACAGCAACTTTTTTTGCCCAGGTTTTACACTAATAGCTAGCCCCGGGTGGACTTTGAAAAACAGAGTTCTTATATTTTTACACAATTTACTCTCTTTTCACCAAATTTTACAAATGTATTTCTATTATAAATCAGCAGGTTCATTAACTGTCTGAAAAATGCATAATAACTTTCCTAGTCATTTATTAAAAGGCATTGCAAGCTGACATATGAACTCCTGACATCTCTCAGACGAAATGAAATAAGTCACAACGTCACAAATGATATCCTTCCCAGCGATACCACAGAGGCATACTCTTTTTTTCCAGAAGTATCTTAATCGCCCTGCTTACCCACAGGAATGGCTAACACCATTTTCTTTTAAATAGTAGCTAGAACCGGCGTCACAGCTGAAAGCTAAGCGATAAGAGGCTCGGCCCATGAGATCAGCAGCCTAATTCAGTTACGCCATGCCACTAACGGAGAGAAACAGCAGCAAAGAAACTGCCTAACGCTCAGCAACACAACAGACAGGAAAGAGTTATTTTAGTTAAGTGTTTTTATAATGTTATTAAAGGTATTCTTTAAACATTGCTTTATTTTATCAAGCATTTACATTTGCAATATTTAGAAGACGCTCGCTCTTCATTTTATTTTAAAGATTGCCTGATATATAGATTCAAAACTTTTATATATACATTTAAATATAGAAAAAAATTAGAAAAGTATATAGTTAAAAATAGAAAAATATAAACGATACAGATAAAGCTATATAATGATCAATTGATAGATGTTGATAGAAATGAAGATTATTCTATTTTAAGTAAAGAAGAAGGTAAAAGCCACATTCTGGCTGATGGACTGCATTTGCAATAAAAATGACTTTCGTAAATACGTTTGCAAAATTAAAAAAAATTTTTTTTTTAGATATTTAAGTTGGAAAAATGTTTAAAATGCTAAAAACACAAAGAACAGTACAGGTTTAGAGATCTGAAGGTCTTACAACATTTCTTTACGTGGGTCTTTTTTTTAAATTCCAGTCATGAAACAGATTACTTTTTATATCCTGGTCGTCATAACACTGCCGCACAATGAAGCTAATCATTGAATTACACTGTACACTGGTCCCTCCGAACATTTCTAAACAATTAAGAAAGACAGCGTAGAAATACTGTAATATCTGTTTGATTTAAACTTCTTACAGATGCTTCTATAATTCGTAAGATATTTGGAAAGATTCACTGTAAATGTAACTCCTGAGAGAGTCGAGCGCTGGAAGATATTTCTGAAAAGCTGTCATAAATGGTGGAGACATGAGACATAGTCAGTGTTTGTTCTCTCTCTCTCTCTCTCGCTTCCTCGCTCTCTTTTCCCTCCCCTTGCTTTTCTCTGCTCTCACTGCATTTACTTTATGAGGGAAGTGATCTCATTTCCATCCCAGCAGAAAGGCATTTGAGACCAAGCTGCCTGAGAAGTACATCTGGCCAGTGATGTCACTCTTGTGGACATGGATGTGGAGATAAACGTCCAAACTTACAATCACTCATTGATAACATGCAGTCAGCTCCAAAACTCTCTCTTCACTTTTTTTGTAATTTCACTTATTATATATAGACCATTAAAAATGAAAGATGAACCCAAGTGTACTATCCACTAGCCGTAGTCTCACTGTGTCTGTAATGAAGTACAGTAACTCTGGAGCCTTTCCCCAACTCAAAGCTGCATTTATGATCTCTATTTTTACATGACGCTCTGGAGTTATGGCCATTCATCCACTGTAGGTGACCTGTAATAGGGTCACGTTCATGTGGAGGGCGTACATTTTTGCAGAAAGTCCCTTTCTAATTATGCTTTAAGATATTCCTTTAATTCCTCACACAGTGGAGGATTTATTTAGACTTTTATTATGGAAAATTATTGATGACCTGAATGTTGCTGGATAAGTCGGACATCTGTAAATTAAATTTGGAAGTTTTAGATATAAGATCCTGTAGTTATGTTTACTGAATCTAAAACCATTAAAACATAAGGAAATAAACACACTCCATCTGCCTGATCAATACCATGTGTTTTAATTACCAGTACTAGGTAGACAGTGACAAACAAGTGTTCTCTTAATCTAAAATCTATAAATAGATAATGAATTTCTGAAATAAATGATTTTTTAATTAAAAAGTATTTCTAAATTGCTAATTGCTTTAAATCTGTATAATTCACCTATTTCAGAAAGAAAAACGTTTCAGAGGAAAGAATTTGGGGTTATGCGTCACTACTGTATTTGTGTGGCTTTGGTTGCAATAGAACACCACAAAATGAAATAGTATGGAACTTTAATTTTTAACTCCAATGGCTAAAAATTTATAGGAACAGTTTTGCTAAGACGTCCTCTCAAAACACATTGTTATGGTATGGTATGTTTTGAATAATAAAAGAACGGCACACATTTTAAGTAAAAAAAGTATTAATTTCTTTTCAAAATAATGATTTTTGTTTCTGGTTATCTTAAAACCACTACAGATGCAGTGTAGAAATTAGGTTTAAAAAATGCTGGCAAATTCCTTTAACATTCCAGACGTGCATACATCAAACCATATGTCAGCTGACCTCGAAGGATGTCTCTCACATCACGCTGATCCTAAAGATAAATGCTGAGTGACGAAAGCACAGAGCAGATGGCTGAGAAGCAATTAAGTTCAAGCTTGATTTATGATGTGGACTTTGTATCTTGGTCTCACCAATGATGTTTCAGATTCAGGATGCCAGCTGTGAGGTGTTGTGTATTAATAGCAGCCCAAATCGCAAAGCACCACACACAGGGCGAGGTGCGAAACCTGTTGATGAAATCTGAGGTCAGTCTAAAAAGCTAATGGATAATAATTCATCAGTTGAGTTGAGTTGATACAATATGTTTTCATTTTTTATTAACAACTTGCCCATTTATTTATAAGGAGTAAGCTTCACATATCAGATAACAATACGCTTGTTTGGTTTGGTTCGTCTCCAGTGTCAGCACATTTGTTAGATTGCTGGAACGGATAAATCTTCAGAATGAAGGGCTTTGCAGTTTTATTGGTTAAACTATACCTAAAAAAGTTTTTATTGCCTTATTAACCTAAAACAAAATTAATAGAGAAAGTTGCAAGAAAGTGGGTATAATCTAAAGGATGCAATGCGCTAACGTGTTTTACAAACTTATATAACATTTAACATATGGTATTAAAAATTGGCTTTGGACAGCATAGGTAAGACATACACTTTTAGCGCTATCAGGCTACAGTTAGCATTTTTTTCCAACATGTCCGACTGCACCTTGTAAATTATGGGAAAGTTGTGAATTATGAGTATTTTCTGGCTAACAATGGCTTCTGGTTAAAATCAGAATGCTAGAAGAAATAGGAGCCAAACGATGTAATTAGATTGAACAAGTAAACGCTCACTCGCAATGTCTGGCTTACTAATGGTTATTCGAGTGGAAATCCCTGACCAGCTGTGACTGGAAAGTCTGGTGAAATGCTTTGCTCTGACATTTGCTACATTTTTTCAAACTTTTCACCAATTATTTGCCCCTCTCTTGGTGGTTATGTTGATACGGAAATGTCAAATGAAATAGACTTTAACGCTTCAACAACATTTTATCTTAAAACACTTTTCGGTTTGTTGTTTGTATTTAAATCTTCTCTATAACCTGAATTCTTGGTGTAACAGGACTCCACCAAGGAAAGATGTATTTGAAACGCAAGGGTGCAGTTTATTCACAAAAATGTAACAAACAAACATAAACTAAACTAGACTAGACTAGACTAGACTAGACTAGACATGAACACTAGCATAAACATGAACCTGGCATGAACTCAAACTTACCACAGTGGTACAGAGAACAACAAACCACAAAGACACAAGGCTACAAGGGGGTATATAAACACAAGACTAAACAAGAAACACCTGTGAACAATAAGGACCAAACTAACCAATTCCAAAGGTAATCACATGACAGGAGGACATGCGGAATATGAAAGTAAACAAAACACACTGCCTAGGCTAGCTCAGCTAGCTAGCATCGCTTAGCCTAAACATAAAACAATTAACATAAAACATAAACTAACAACTAAAGAACATAAGGACATAAACCAAGAAATAACATGACACCAAAACCCATGAGTGTTACACTCGGCATGTGAATATTGATTTTAATCAGTCGTCCAAAAATGTAGAAAGAGAGATATTTATTCACTTTAGATGACTCAATATTAAAATATATAAACATATTAAAATAAAAAAAAAAAAAAAGTAACCTTTCAGTGGTATACGACATACCACAGATTATACACACACTATTTGTAATACACCACCACACACACACACACACACACACACACACACACACACACATAAAACATACACGGGTTCCGCTAGCCCTTGGACCCGCTATTTTGTAATATTGTATTGAGTTTCCTGTCTATTGTAATATTTAAATTAGTGCACGAAAACTAGACAGACAATTTGTTTAGTTGTTTTTATTAAAACTTTATCCATAACATGAATTCAGGCTGAGTTTTGTCTAATTGTGTAGTTTTTTTTTTACTTTACCTTTACAATTCGAAGGAACCAAAAAAACCCCAAAACAAACAAACAGGAGAAAAATTGCTAAAGAGGACCTCAGAAACTCTCATGTTGGGAAACCGATTAAGATATTGTAGTCTGGGCTTTTATCTTGCTAGGAAATCCTTGAAACTATATAGATACACACAACACTGACCCTCATGACGACCCATTGGGTGATCATAACATGCATCTGTTTAGAAAATCAGGCAATTACAAAAACAAGCATTAATCACCTCACAGCATCTCTTATAAGGATTCACTACAGTTTTGCATGTATTCATAAGTTTTTATATAAACCAAGTGTCTCCATGTACACAGAATAAAGCCCCAGAAACTTGTGGACGTGTGCAGCTAAAAGAAGATACGACCCAATAGTTCTCTCTAACGTTGAGGCTTATGCTTATGCTTCTTAAAAAAGCCTTTCTCTAGAAGCCATGTTCCTGATTTTATCCCCATATTTAGTCGCATTTCTGCTGATCTAAATTCTATTTTCAAGGATTTTTTTTCCAGGATCAGAGAAAATAATGATTGGGGGGTTGGAAGGTCTCCAGCACCTGTCACAGCCTTGTTTTACTGCTGCTAACTAGACACACTCCCGGCTCAATTTTAAAGGGGTGGAAATGACAAGAACGTGTCAGTGTTCTTTCTTTATTTCTCGTCTAGCAGTGTTCTTAGGTTGTGTCTTTCAAGCAAAATAACAAGAAGAAACCATAAAAGATGTTATATGATCGGGAAATTTACACAGGGTGAATAATGTGTGCGAGCATAAAATGGTACTGTTCGTAAAAAGAATTCTTGCGCTGTCCTGACCGGTTGCTGGCTGAAAGAGGGCAGCAGGTGGACATTAGCACCTAGAAGAAGCCAAAATACTATGGCCACGAGTCTGTTTATGTCCCACAGCAATTGCGTTAGCAGTTCCCGGCTGGCAAGAGCCGGTCTTTGTGTTCCCAGTTTAGCCTGACTGCCATCCCAGTGAGGATTATATATGTCAGCACACCCCAGCAGAATCCATGGCTATATTTAAATGTTGTCTACTTGTGGTGCTGAACACACCAATACCACAATAATTTAGGGAATTCATTAACACAAAAGCCTACATGCTACAGTGCTGAGCATGCTAAGATCACGACCTCTGGCCGGGTAACACTGCACACAATTGGTAGCTGGAATTAAACCCATGCTTTGGCAAGTCCTGTCATACAGATAAATTATCAGGTAATGCTGTTCGGTGGTTCCTAAAAGTAGACGAGGAAAAGACTCCATAAATATCCAATTTAAGCAGCTGTAGATGACAACCGGTGTTCTGGACATACAGCCTTGATTCTCTCGATGCTTTTTGGACTTTACCTCAGGAAATGTAAAATATATGTTCTTATGTCTATAATATCTCTCAGCATGTTATATATATATATATATATATATATATATATATATATATATATATATATATATATATATATATATATATTAAAATCTGTAAACATATAAAATAAATATTAAAAACCCCATCGAGCAATACATTTATAGCTTGGAGATACACACATAACATAACTTCAGTGCTGCAATTTTGTGCCTTATGAAAGAATATGACGTTGGGCCCCCTATATTGTAATATTCTATAGAGGGCACCCCTCTATTGTTATATTTAAAACATTTCTGGACATTTTTTAGTAAATCCAGTTTGGGTGTAAGTCTTCCTTTCTTAATTATTTATGTCATGTCGTGAAAAAGACGTCTTCAGTAGCTCGGAAACAAGATCTGGTGTAGCGGTGTTTGAGTTTCACTTTCATACCTTGAAAAAAATCCCGCCAAATGCTGGCGGTAGCACTGGTCACGTCGCTAGCACATAGGACGGGCTTTCACGGAATGTCCAAATTTGAATGGCTGATGATTCTATTGCTAATACTGCAATGCTGAGCCAGACCTTTTTAACGTTGGACACTGCAGTTCAACCTCAGCAAAATTAATCTTAGGCAATTTTGTGGACATTACACTAATGAAAATGATAACTAAAGAATCAATAAAAACACCACCGCTGTATTTAATTATGACTATTACAATAGAGTCTTTAACCTTCCACAAGTTCTTACAATTAAAGAACAATCGGTTATATAATCAGCACAACTCATTCGTTTTACAGCACATTTTTTCTTCAGTCTCTCGTTTTTTTTCTGTGAGGAGTTCTCAGGGTTAAAATAAAAACAGAATTAGAACTAGTTTTCTGGCTTTTAAGGAGGTGCAACAAAAATATGTTCCATCTATTGTTCAACGATTGTCAAGAGCTAAAAAAAATTTTTTTTTTCAGTGGGGAAATATGCTATACTTTCTCTCTCTCTCTCTGTCTCTCTCTCGCTGTCTCTCTCTCTTACTCTGTCTCTCTCTCACTCTCCATCTCTACTTTCCCTATCAATAACAGCAACACACAAAACACAAACAGCCCAAAACAGTTTTACTGTTAAGTGGTCAGACTTTATTCCTCAGCATTTTTGTTATTTATATTTTTTTATATTCTTGTTATAAGAAAACATATTTCTGCATGTTAGTACTGTTTTTTATAGAGGTTTCTATAACCTCAGTGACCAATATATTACTAACATACTGACTATTTTTACACCAAAATTGGCTATGTTTTTTTCGGTGGGAGATGACATACTCTCTCTCTCTCTCTCTCTCTCTCTCTCTCTCTCTCTCTCTCTCTCCCTTTTGCTCTCTCTTTTTCTCTTTCTCTGTTTCAATAACAGCAACACACAAAACACCAACAGTCAAAAATGTTCTTTAATATATCTGTTTTTCGTTAAAAAGACAAAAAAATATTTAAAATTGTATTTTGTATCTGTAAATAAGATACGCACATGAAATCTGAAACAGGATGTTAAAAAAAAGTTTGTGTAATAGCTAAGTGTCCCAATGCATTTATTCATACAGTGTATAAATTAATACACTAAATGCATATTTTAAAACTCTGCTTATAACATCACAGAGTGCATGTACAAGCTCAGAAAAAAGTTGTAAATGACCATTTTTGCTTCCTGAGCCTAAACATCTACCATATTATATTTAATCTTATTCTCATAAGCTACTCAGATAAACCAAAAGTCCTGGCGCTCCACCATGATCCTGTCCACTTTATACCACATTTTAATCTCTTTAAAATAGATTTGATTCATTTTTATTTATTAACTCATCTTTAGTGGGCACTTTATCTTTATCACAGTGGATCCGAAGTCTATTCAGGGAACAACCAGTCATGTGGTTCACCCTGGATCACAAATGAGAGATCGTGTTGGTGACAAAATATTCACATCTGTTTAATCTTATTATAGAAGCTGCATTATTGCTAATGGAGTGAATCGAATGTACTACATGTTATTGGCCGTAATTACATTGCTATAAATACAAGCATATAATTTTAGAGATTGAAGCTTACACTCATATGAGTTCAGAACCTAAAATCAGAACTGATTTAAACTACAGAAACAAACCATCAGTTTAACGTCTGAAAATGTATTCCAGTTTATTCCGAAGGTGTTCAGATGGGTTGAGGTCAGCTCTCTGTGCAGAACATTTGATCTCTTCCAGTCCAAGCATAACATACAATGTCTTCACTGAGATCAAGGGCTTTGCGGATAGGGGTTTTGTCATGCTGGAGCATACAAAGACAACAACGACAAACGGCAACAGTTTTGGAAATAGTTGTGGGTTTGCTGGTAAGGTTTTTAAAAAATGTAATCATACAGCGTTTCTTTATTAGAAATTTTCTTTTATCTTCTATACCTGCTTATTCCCTAATTCGGGGTCACAGGGATCTGCTTGAGTCTATCGCAGCCGTCTCTGAAAGGACGAAAGGCTTATAATAATATATAATTCTATCAATCTATCCATCCATTCATTTTCTATACCCGCTCATTCCCTATTTGGGGGTCACAGGGATCTGCTGGAGTCTATCCCAGCCGTCTCTGAAAGGGCGAAAGGCATGTAATAATATATAATTAATTAATAAAATTAAGTAGATTTGATTCACAAACATTCATATTTGTCAAATACTTACATTTATCTCTTTTATACAACTGAGGAATTAAGGCACCATGCCTGGGGGCGCAACAGTGGCAGCTTGGTGGTGCTGAGAATTGAACCCCGACCTTCCAATTAGCAGTCCAACACCTTAACCACTGCGCTACCATTTTTTTGCATTTATATACATATTACTTATGTTCCAAAAGCTACATAGAGCAAAGATACTACATAAAAATGCAGTAACAGTGAGAAGTGTAAGTTTGTTTCTTATAAGCAAGCTGGAGGCGACTGTGGCAAAGAAAAACTCCCTGAGATGAAGTCGGAAGAAACCTTAAGAGGAACCAGAGTCAATAGGGAATCCATCCTCATCCCAATAATATATTCAATCAGAACATATTGCACAATACATGAGGGTGTGCAATAATCCAGACCACACAGATGCTTTACTGAAACTCTGTCGTTCGAGTAGACACAACAAGTCATTGATCTGTTGCTTGTATATGTGATACTCTGTAAACAGCATGCTGATGTATAACACCCTGTGTTAAAGATGCCAGACTGATTTACAAACCAAAATTGAAGTCAAAAACGAAGACAGCACCATCAGTATTGCTTGGCTATGCCTGTGTAATGTCTATTAATAACCCACACACTAAACGAGTTGTTACAGAGCCATTGAGTCACAAGCCGGATTCATCAGCATCCTGTGAACGTGTGAGGCCCTGAACTTAAGCGTTTTGTGTGAACTAACTTTACCAGAAACGCTCATAAAAACACCTCGCCAAATCACCTCCTCCTCCTCCTCCTCTTTCTCTTCAATTTATGGCAGTGTGTAAGGCCATCGTTAATCACATAAGCAAAGATTTGGACACGTCGGGATAGCAGTGCTGTCATACTTGGAATTGTTTTCTCAAAAGTGCCATAATAAATAATAATTTAATGGTTTTAGCAAGTAGACACATTAATTTAATTGTTGGAGTTTTCATTAACACGGCTGTGTCCTTCAGCATGTCCAGCATCCTCTTATAGAGAAAGTAGAGCCTGCAAAACCCTCAATGTCCAAAGAAGGCATGTATCCGACCTCATGGAAATCATGAGTGGGTCTTGGTTTGATAATGGAAACAACGGGCTCATGCTTTACGTGAGACGCACGTCATACACAAACACACACACACACACACACAAAGCTTAATCAGACCTCTTAACATTACACCACAAGTGCTAGCAGAACCTGTTTGAAATGCATGAGTAGATTAGACACCCACTTACCCATGTCTAATTAACTTTAATCAAAGCCGTTGTTTGTAAATTCTAATACAGTTTTAAACACACCTTTAAAGCTGTGGTTTGCATTAAAGGCAGACAGTGAATCTAGTCACTGATTGGTTTATTTCACCATATTTTTGGAAATTTTACCACCTTTTATGTTTTTTTGCACTTTTTTAAAGGAATAACATCACAAGGTACGTTTCTGTTTAATAAAATAAGAGCCAGAAGTGGGTTTGGTGCTTTTGGTGGAGGTAAAATAATTCTTTCAGAAGCCACAGTCACATTGGGACACAGTGCCTAGATAGGGTTTGTATTCATCTCATTTCATTTGGAAAAAAATGTACATGTGGTTCAATATGCAACAACGTATATTTGATTATTTGAAGACAAATTTTGTTATTATATATGTACTTAATAAGTATTTTTTCATCCGTTGCCTTAAAGCATTAAAACATTGTGCATTTGGAGCACATTTGTTAGGACAATATCAAGTTAAGGGATAGACGTATTTTCAAATACACTTTTTGTTTTAATTAGAATGAAATCAATCAGGTTGATGAATCTGAAAGCAGTGTTTACATGAAC
Organism: Bagarius yarrelli; assembly: GCA_005784505.1. Taxonomy (NCBI): domain Eukaryota; kingdom Metazoa; phylum Chordata; class Actinopteri; order Siluriformes; family Sisoridae; genus Bagarius; species Bagarius yarrelli. Next base: position 6,843,726 of record VCAZ01000016.1, read on the forward strand.
ACTAAGTAAAGTAATCGGGTAGATATGTGCATGGCTTAAGTTTAGATTTGATCTTTTAAACAGCTGTGCACCATATGTCTTTACCCGATTTGTATGTCATTCTACATTAACAGAACGTTTAAGTTTTATATCCAATCCGATGAAGTGTGTCCTCTCGATCGGATAAGAAATGTTTTGATCATATTCAGCCAATTCTTTTTGATTGACTGGTTTACATGTCTTATTTTTAATCTGATTGTGCTTATAGTCCTATTATAAACAGAGCATTAGGGTCTATGTAAATGCAGCTACAGCAACATATGATGGGCGGAAGAATGTGATCTGGCATTCAGGCCCATTCATTGAGACAATGAGCTTAATGAGAGTTACAGTTTGAAACATTGGGATTGAAGACAGATTTCAGAGATAATTAGGAGGTCAGTGATCCATCAGTAGGGTAACATCATACTTGATGTTTGCAAGATAATCGTCTTGACCGGCTCTGATCTTTGCTGACATCTAGCAGATACGGCCCAGCAGTGGCAGCTTGGTGGTGTTGGGAATTAAACCTTTTATTGACTGCTAGTTAATGTAACCCTCACTTTAACACCTATACTTCCGGGCTGCCACTTAATATTACCCTTACCGGAACACCTTTACCACTAAGCTACCAAAATATGAGTGGGGTACATCATCTTGACCTGCTTGTATCAGAACAAAATCTAATGAAAAAGAAAAAACACCAGCTGGTGTTCAACTTCCTGGATATGACTATTGTGACTTCTTGGAAATTGAATTGTGGGAATCGAACTCATAATTTTCCAGTTAGCAGGCCAACATCTCAACCACTTTGCTACTATTAAAGGTCATATTGTGATTGCTGAACCATTTAAGCGCTTCCTAAACTTAAAATTGGATGAAGTGGTGGCTCATGGTTAAGGTGGTGGACTACTCCCCAACTCCACCAAGCCACCACTGCTGGGTCCCTGAGCAAGACCCTTTTGAACTCCCAATTGCTTAGTTGTATAAATGAGATAAATGTAAGTTGCTCTGGATATGGACGTCTGCCAAATCCTTAAAGTTTTAGTACTCTTGAAGCGCATTGTTGTCCTGAGGCATCAAACCAAAATCTGGTAGGGGGGAGCAGGGAGTACAAATTTTATAATTAACATATTATAATTGCTCTCCAATCTCTCGAAAATAGGGTAAAATATTGTTTCGTAAAAACGTTTCAAAACACACCAACAGATGGCAGCACAGGCTTCACTGTTTCTGGAAACTTTCTGATACCCCCCCCCCCCCCCCCAACTTTCAGATAGCACATCCCACATTCCCTTTTAATACAACCACTCACAAGCGCCAACTAGCAGATTAAAAAAAATTATAACAATTAAAGAAAGATATTTTACATTTGAATAATTTCTAGGCACATTTAAAATGTTTGTTAAACAAAATGTAATGTAAAGTTATGTAATTCTTGTGTCTAATTATGGTGTCTGTTACAGAAACGTTTCTTATCTGGAAATCATTAAAAAGTTAACTGAGAATCATTGGATAATAAGACAAAGAAAATAAAAATGCATTGCCTTTCTGGAATTTTTCAAGCATCTTGTTTTAATTGGGAATTAACACGGCTGCTGTTACTGTTGAGGTACATCTGGTGTAAAATCACTCCCTGACCCACTAAGTAGTGTTCAGGGTCCCCGGGTGAACATGATCTCAACACCACACCTCCACATCATATCCCGCTGAGACACAGAGTGTGTGGGAGAAAGTCTCACCCGGAGCACATATCTGAAACTTAGAAGCTATGAGATCAGGGTCAGAGGTTGTGTCTGACATCATTGGGGAGGTGTGGTAGATATGCTGTTGATCAAAAATTCTGACATCATGCATGATATTTCTGTGATCACATAAAGCTTTAGTTTGCACTGAGAGGCATTTTGTCTCTTTCACTTGCCCCCCCCCCCTTTTCTCTGAGGGAAATCCCCCTCACAAATTACCAGTGCCTGGGAACATAGCTAATGTAGATTTACTGCAAAAACAACCCAGACGCAGGGTCAGTGCTCAAGCCTCTACTTCTTTTTTTGTCGGCTTACGTCGTTACTGAACTCGTACCTGCATTCAGAATCTTAAAATCACGGTTTTATGTGCTTAATAAGCCAAGGCTAAGAGTATATTTGCTTCTCTGTGTTCAAATGTAGTCCTCATGATTTGGAACAATGTACACTTACAATTTTAACCCCAGGTAATAAAGAAGTCACAAGTACAGAGAGGAAATTAGGGTCAATGGGACATAGTTGACATACATTATGAACAGAGTTAAACCACAGGCAGACAGTAAAATAGAATTTATGTGTTAAACAACAACACAGACAGAGGATAAAATTATTAGTTACTTGGACATGGATTTGCAAAACACAAAGAGATAAGTTCAAAGGGTGAAAAACTAGGGCTTAGTGGTTAGCACTGTTGTCTCCCTACAAGAAGGTCCCAGGTTCGTATCCCTGGCAGGGGTCTTTCTGTGTGGAGTTTGCATCTTCTCGGTGTTTGTGTGGGTTTACTCCGGGTACTCCGGTTTCCTCCTACAGTCCAAAATGTGTTGTTAATTGGTGAGCCTAAATCCCTAAAATCCTACAGGGGAAGTAATGGCTGTCCCTTTTGATAGTACAGCAAAAACAACATGGCGAACAATAGTTTTCAAGATTTTCATTAAAAGTTATTTAAATTTCAGATCTTTATTTTGGCTGATACTACAGAAAGTCACAATGTGTCCTAAACCATGAGAACAATATTACTGAAAGGCAAGTTCAATGCAGATATTTTGGAAAAAATGCCCCGGCTTTATTTGCTAGTAATGCATATGTCTTGGCTGAGTGACAACATTTGAGGTAAAAGAGAAACTTAAACAATAATGAGACTAATTAGATGCAACAATAAAAGCTTAGGACAATAGTGAGAAAAGCAGGAAGTAAGCCAGGAGGTAAACCAGGACTCTGATTAGCAACAGATATTTGTTTCAGTAACATGAAGAAGGAGACCTGCCAGTCTATTACCTCATGTCAACAAATGAGCTCATCGGGCTGGACTGTCGGGCTATCGATCTTTCATTTCGTGCTAGCAATCTTTTATTTTAAATGCCGTCCCTGGATACAGAGAGTCTGAGACTTATGTGTTCGTCTTAATCATGGCCATGACTTCATAAGTGTTGCATTTGCAAGCAGTTTGACTTATCCACACTCTCCATTTCTTGGTGATGTCAGTCAGACCACCCAAGTGCGTCTGGTCTTTACTGGTGTAGATCCGGGGTCACGTCATGTTGTCATCAACCTCAAATAGCTTTTAAAACAACAACATGTTTGTTAAGGTTGTCATTCAGGTTAGCAGTAGTGTCTAAGTTACAAGCTTTGCTTAATCTTCAATTGAGCTCTTACTTCCCACTGGATTCTTGGTAAAAACAAATCCAATTGAACAGAAATTATATAATGAAGTTTTTCTACTGGGAATGTACATAAATTATAACCTTTCCCAACCATTCCTAATTATAATAGTAAAAAGCTTTGCATCCCTGTTGCTTTAGATCATTTATTTAATGTATCTCATTGCACATGTTTATTGAACAGTGACTTATTAAATCATAAATGTCAGGCAATGTTTGTATAAGCTTAAGCTGTCAAAACCTACAGTAAATCTCTCAATACAAAAAATGTTTTTTACAGGGAGTAAGGGCGGTAAAAAATGAATTTGGTAATAACTTTAGTGGTTTGGAGTTACACAGGGCATCACGGTGGCTTAGTGGTTAGCACTGTTGCCTCACAGCAAGAAGGCCCAGGTTCAATTCTGGTTTACTCCGGGTACTCCGGTTTCCTCCCACCGTCCAAAAACATGTATGTTAGGTTGATTGGTCATTCTTAATTGCCCATAGGAGTGAGTGTGAGTGTGTGTGTGGGCCTGTGATGGACTGCCGAACTGTCCAGGGTGTATCCCTCCTGTTTTTTTGCCCTTCCAGAGACAGCTGGCTCCAGCAGATCCCCCTGACCCTAAATTAGGAAATAAGCTGGTATAGAAGATGAATAAATGGTTAAGAGCTACATAAAGAGCTACATTAAATCAACAACAACAAAAAAATGGACACGACTGCAGGGTAAAACAAAACCAACCAACCAAACACATTTGCATCATGTTTCTGTGTTCACTATAGTGTAAACATCTTCCCATGGAACAGGAAATGTTTCCTCAAATTTTGCTAACGTTTTTTAAAAGTTGTCTAAATGCTCGGACAAAACATCTTTTGAAAATAAAGTTCTCATAACTAGTTGATATATGTTCTTGTGACGTTGAAGGAAAACATTTTTAGAACAATGTTGCAACATCCTCATGACATTATTCGTACTTGATGAAATGTTTAGAAAAACCTTCTTACAACAAAACCATAAAATAACCATGGAATAAAGTTCTCAATTTCCCAAAACCACAACATAAATTTGTTAGTTGGGTTACCAACAAACCCACACTTAAGCTGTGCTCACACAGTTGTCTAGATGGTCTGTGTTTGTTGCCGCATTACATCATTTCTTCACTGGAACTGAAGAACAAAATCACTGCTCCAGCATGACAAAGCCCATGTGCACAAAACCTCTGAGCTGAATATAGACATGGTGTTTTATGGGTGGAAAATCTCTTGTGTCCTGCACAGAACCCTGATCTTACCACATTGAACACCTTTGGGATAAACTGCACCCCAGAAATTTATTACCCATCATTTATGCCTAAATTTACTAATACAATGGCTGATTAATATTTATAGCATTTGGCAGACGTCCTTATTCAGAGCGGCTTACATTTAACTCTTTTATACAACTGGGCAACTAGGGATGAGGATTTTGCTCAGGGGGACCAGTGGTGGAAACTTGGTGATGCTGGGAAAACTGTGCTACCACTTACACCTACACGCACCAATCTAGTTAAAAGCATTTCTCAATTGGCATGAAAGTAATTATATCAGTAAATCTGGGATGTAATATTTAAAAACATATACAGTATGTGATAGTCATGATATTGTCCATATAGTGTATTATTACCTCTTAAGTTTGTAACACTCTTTTAGACCTTTTCTGACAACCTTTATATTAATGCTGTTTTTGCTGTATGTCATGTAGAATGAGGTCCAGGACGAGTGGTATGGAGACTCCTGACAGCGGACACCTGCAGGTCAAACAACCCAGCAAAGGCTACCGAAAGGACAAGGAGGAAGGAGACGGCATTAAGGGAATGATTAAGAAGAGTCCTGCTGCGGTGGAGAAGGAAGAGAATGTACATGATGGTCCTGTACGTGCGGCAGTAATAAAATTGCAGAAGCCTGGGGGAAATAAGTGCAGGAAGGAAGCAGGTCTAATGCATCTTTCTAAAGAGGAGCTGCTTCACTTGCTTGGCATCATGGAAGGAGAAGTGCAGGTAACTTTACTGAAACTGTAGCATACATTTGGATTGTGGTCTGATTTGTTGTCTGGAGAGGCTGAAACGATGTGATGTATCAGTGAAATCGATAAACAAAAAAGGATCAGTATTCATCATAAAATTTTTAAAAGCACTTCTGTAAAGTCTGGAGATATACATAACATTAAGGAGGCTGAAAAGCATCTAGACAGACTTGGTCCTGCAGAGTTCAGCTCCATCTTGCATCAAGACCTTAATTAGCTAGGTTAGGTGTGTTTGATTATGGTTAGAGATAAAATCTGCTCTCCTGGACCGTGTTTGGTGACTCCTGATCTTGAGTTTTCTTTACTGTAAGTACAACCTATATTGATGTACTACATCCCAAAGCTAAATGTCTCCCTCTTGTGGCTATTTGTTTTCATCAAAATTGGCCTAAACCCCAAACAATACCCGTTTTTGACCTGATGTTTTTGATGTTAACTGCTGCATTTTCTAATTGCAGTATATCCCAGGAGATTGGGGCACAAATAGGGGGACAGCATGGGCAGGGTCCTAAACCACTGCAATGTACAATCACATAAACCCTAAAGACATTTACATTTACTGCATTCGGCAGACACTTTTATCCACAGCGACTTACATTCATTTTCATTGTACTACTAAATCATGGGGTCATGGGGCTCTGCTGGTGTCTATCCCAGCTGTCTCTAAAAGGGTGAAAGGCAGGCACACTACACTCACTCCTATGGGCAATTTAGAATCACCAATCAACCTAACATACATGTTTTTGGAATGTTGGAGAAAAACGAGGGTACCGGAGTGCCCGGTAGCCACATGTATTAATGTACTTTCTTATTTGAATTTTAATTCACCAATTTACTATACTTAATCTTGAGGTTATTTAGGTTTTAAGAGCAATGTACATTCATCTCTTTTATACAACTGAGCAATCCGGGGTTAAGGGTCTTGCAGCGGGGCCCAGAAGTGGCAGCCTCATAAGTACAAGTGAGACTAAATCTGCAATAACCTCAATAACACAAAAACCCGCTAGTCTGAAAAAGTATTTTCAAAAAAATTGTATGAACAGATATCGTTTGAATGTTAATAAAGAACCAGAATATTACTGGACACACATTCAAATAGTAAGCTTATTATTTTATTAGAATGACAAACAATGTTTTTCCACATCAATGATGTCTGTAGTTTTATTAATATCATTATCTAGCCATTATAACCGCGTCAGTCGGTTTGTCTCTGCAGGCTCGTGAGGACATTATACACATGCTGAAGTCGGAAAGGACTCAACCTGAGCTCCTGGAGGCTCAATATGGATCAGCTGGCCCTGTCACACCTCTGCTGGCCTTACAGAGAGACAACATGCTCGTCTCTAACAGGACATGTGCGGAAAATGTCTATGAGGCCCCAATGATGGAGGTAAATGATGTTAAATAGTTGACCAAATCTAAATAAGCATGATTTGATATTATTGGGACATCTGACCAACACATCAACATGCATATTTTGACCTTATTGACCATTTAGTCTCACTTGTACTTCTATAATAACCTCCACACATCATTAAAGGTTTTGCCAAGTTTTAACGCATGGCTTTGGGATTTTTTTAAAATTCAGACATTAGTGAGATCAGACACAAATGTTAGATCTGGAAGGTCTGGGTTCCAGTTTGTCTTATACCTGTACAGTGTGGTTGAGGTCAGGGCTGGGCGGCTTGTGGCATAGACGACTTAGGCAGTTAGTTGCCTGGGGTGCAAAATGACTGGGGAGCTCCTCACAGTTTTTTATTTTTATTTTTGTGCGCCCCTTGTGAACATTGTGTGCTCCTACACCCATATATTAAGTAAAAATATGTGTGGTAGTTAACAGAATGTTAGTACTGATTTTTAACTAACCACTGGACTCATTAAAATATCGTTAGAACAAAACAAAATTGACATAAACGAAAAATCATGATATCTGACAACATGGACTAATTCAAACATGCGCATCTGCAGCTGGACGTGATCATAATATGTCACCATAACGCATTAATTATGTGGTAGCGTGTGTGTGCATGGGGGGTAGGTGGGTGTTGGGGGTCGAATAATTCCGCCCTGGGATTAATAAAGTTTTTTTAATCTTATATTAAATCTGAATAGGGGGGCTGGCCTTGGGTCAGGTTTTCTGTGAAGGACACTTGACATGTCTTTGTAGAGTTCAGGGGGTTTTGTCCACATTGTCATGTCTCTCAGTTCCAGTAAAGTAAAATATTAATGTGACAGTATATAGCAACATTGTTGACCAGTGTGTGCTTTCAACTTTGTGTTAAACTGAATCTGAATTCTGTGACATAAAGCTGGACCGCTTGGAGGAGAAGCACAGAGAGACGTACAGACGAATGCTTGAGCAGCTCCTGCTGGCTGAGAAATGTCACCGGCGCACAGTTAATGAGCTGGAATGCGAGAAGCGCAAACACATCGACTTCATGAATAAGAGCGATGACTTCACAAACCTGCTAGAGCACGAGCGTGAGAGGTGAGAGGACGGAGATCTATGTATGTGTGTGTTTAAGTGAGTGAGTCAGAGAGTAAGATTTCACATGGCATGTAGTACATCGTTTCCACACAGAAAGAAAGCTTTGTTTCACATCACTTCATTTACTTACATCTTGGAAAACCACATTGTAGGCGTGCGCTTGTACACGATGCTGAGTGATATCTAATAAAAAACATCATAACGTCTTCAAACATGATCAAGACAAAAAAAAAAAAAAAGAGAGACAGAAATAACACAAAACGAACATTCCACACAAGGCTTGACTTCTGATTAAATATTTATGTAAGACTTTATAAAAAGCCTGACTTCATAAGAAGTTCATAACACACTTATAAGCACTGAATTATTTATTTATACAGTAATGAGTGAGAATATATAAACAGGTTTTGTTGCTATTCCCGAAAATGTCTTGTGTATCACTTTCATTATAGCAGTTATAAACAGTTGATTACACATCAGTGTCTATGTTCTTAATAAATACACAACCAAACTAACAAAGTCAGCTGAATCTTTCTTTTAAATGTAAAAAAACCCCTACAGCCTACAACGTTAGTAATAGAGCAGTACCCTCTTACCTCAAAGCTTTATTACCCCCACACTGCACCCCGCTCCCTCAGACCCTCAAGCACCGCACGACTGTCCCGCTATCGCTCAGGGTACACGGTAGTTATGCATAAAGATTCTATGTTCTTGCACCGATGTGGTGAAAAGAACTGTCCTAGCTGTCCTTAAGTGACAGACGACCTGCCACTTCCTGCGTTACTTAAACTAACACTTGCTTTTTCCACAATGTTTATTAAAAAATGTCTGTGTGTTGTTTCAACAGAGATTTAGATAATAAATAGTAATGATGTATCGTTACTACTGGCTAAAATATTGACAATGTTAATGTTAAAGTCATCTGTTAAATAATCAGTACGAATCAGTAAATTTGAGTTGAATGTGGGTTTAATATTATCAGTAGTTAAGTAGTCAAGCTGATCGATCAAATAATTCAGTCGGGGGCAGCACGGTGGCTTAGTAATTAACACGGTTGCCTCACAAGAAGGTTTGGTTCCTGAGCAGGGGTCGTTCTGTGTGGAGTTTGCATGTTCTTCCCGTGCTTGCGTGGGTTTACTCCGGGTTCTCCGGTTTCCTCTCACAGTCTAAAAACATGTATGTTAGATTGATTGATGTTTCAAATTGCCCATAAGAGTGGGTGTAAGTGTGTTTGCCGCCCTGTGATGGACTGGCGACCTATCCAGGGTGTACCCCTTCCTGTCTTTCGCCCTTTTAGAGACAGCTGGGATAGACTCCAGCAGATCCCTGTGACCCCGAATTAGGGTATAGAAGATGAATGAATAATTCAGTCAGTAATATAAATCGGATTTAGAGATAAGGGGCGTAAGACTAATGTTGTCGACTAAAGAGAGAACAGTTAAAAGCATGATTTATAAAATAGACACAGAATATCGATTGTTTGCTAAAAACAAAGGTGGGAAGGTTTGGGGCATAAGTTAGTGCACCCAGAGGAATTTGAAACAAGCCAATTGGAGGTCACACTCAAATCACATGCTTTTCAAAAATTTATGGACACACATAAACAAAAGTTAGTATTAGTAACAAAAATTAGTAATGTTTTCTTTTTTAAATATGACTAACAGTGAAATGGTAAATGGTTAATAGTAAATAGCTTTTCTGTTCCTTTTTGCCCCATATTGACTAGTCGCCACTGCTACATTTACAGCATTTGGTAGATGTCGTTAACCAGAGCGACTTACATTTATTTCTTTTACACAACTTAGCAATTAGGGGTTGGGGGCCTTGCTCAGGAGCCCAGTATTGGTAGCTTGGTGGTGCTGGGAATCGAATCCTGATCTTCCAACACCTTAGGAGACCAAACCTTAACCACTGCACTACCAGAGTGAGTAAGCCAATATTAGATTATTTGTTGATCGAGATTTCACTGTTGTGTGTTGCTCAGGTTAAGGCTGTCTCCCAAATGCCCTAAATGTAAATGTTAATGTAAATGTAAACAAATTTTCCCTAAAAAACCCCACCCTAAACCAGAAATCACAGCGCTCTCTGTCTAGCACATGTACTGGCTTCTATTTCCACACAGATAATATGAACAAATCAAATCAGGTATGAAACGTCAACAGCTCTATGTTATAACAATGACTTCATAATGCACTATTTATTAACATTTATTAAATGCTTTGTTTATGTATTTGACCAAATAGATGCTAAAGAAATACAAAAGCATGTTTCTGCATATAAAAATAAGATTATAATTAAAATGAAAAGTTATAAAGCTCTTAAGTTTATAAAACATGTCAATTTCTTACCTATAGAGATGTTTCACTCAGCAATCATACCGGTCCAGTGATAGATGTGTGTGAACTCATTTCTGTAACATCAATACATATGCATTTACTTTAGAAAAAAATGATGTCATTTTGCTATTCCGGAAACATGTTTCAAATAAATTCTTATGCATTCTCTGAAAAAAAATTATATTGCCAATGACCTAGTGTTCTATGAGTATCTCGTTTCAGGCAATGCAGATGTTTGTACATTATTCATTGCTTATGAGTCATTTATGAAGTCTATTTTCTCTCACAGTAACAAAATTCCTTTTACTTCATAAAACATCGGATCATTTTACAGATTTTGGCTGATCATTTAAGGTCACTCCTTGTTCTTTAAGCGTGACCAAATGATATGCTTACATGTGTATGTGTTATTGCATTCTTATGAAGTCAACCTAAAGTTTTACCCGTACTGTAAATGCTCCGTTTTATTCCAGCGCTGTATGTTACGCTCGGCTTTCCTAGGTCAGAAATGAATCATCGGGCTAGAATACACACCACACGCTGTCTCCATAAACATGTCTGGTTCAGATTTAGTGTAATCACACAAAGGCTGCCACACAGCAGCACACGAAGCTCGAAGAACATCAAATGGTTTCTTTGTAAAGTTCATAGAGGACTAATGAAATCAGCCTCCTGAAACAAGATTGATTAGCGATCCAGTAATCAACACTCACAAGGGTTATAATTAGGTCGAATCGCTGATGAACTAATGAAACAGCTGGCAATTTCCTATGTATGAGGCAGTCATTGGGAATCTGTAGTTAATCAGCTCATTTGTGTGAATATACAATTCAAGTGATGCTGTACTAACACTGTACACAGAAGGCTAAAAAAATCTGAGTAACAGATTATCCAGTTATACCAGTGATCACAATGTTTTATATTCTTTGCTTTGCTATTTTGAAATAGTTTGCGATTTTATCTTTGAGACGCCTTTTTACTTTTCTATTGTCCACCAGCTAAAAAACTGTGTAATGTCTCTATTACTATGCCCTATATTATAAAATTAATGGGCCATTTTAGATATTGAAATATTAAATATGTTACTGTTTAAGTCAACTGTTAAATAATGCAAGAGATAAACCAAAAATCAGTAAATATAAGTTAAATAAAAGATGTAATAATAATGTTGTCCACAAAAGGAGAACAGTAAAAGGCATGACTTAAATCACAACGCTCCACATATGTTAAAAAAAAAGAAACTGTGTAATGTCTCTATTACTGTGGCATATATTATAAACAATAATAAGCCGTTTTGAATATTAAAATTTTGAAAATGGAAATGTTAAAATTAACTGTTAAATAATGCAATAGATAAACCCAGAATCAGTAAATTTAATTTGAATAAAGGGCGTAAAAGTAACGTTGTACACTTGAGAAAGCAAAGGGAGAACAATAAAAGGCATTATTAACATCACAATGGTCCACATATATTTAAAAAAAAATGTGTAAGGTCTCTATTACTGTAGCGTATTTATAAATAATAATAAGTTGTTTAAAAGGAAGGAGCATACACATAGCCACCAGCTGACGATTAAAAATGCAACATAAGTAATAATAGAATTACAAATATACTGATCTGGTGAAAAGGCCACACAGTCACAAAAAAATAGACAACCAGAACACATTTTATTGTTCAAATATATTTGCATATATTTAAGTATGTTTAATAATAATGGTCTATTAGAGCAGTAAATAACAAAAGAGATCTAATCAAAGTTCAGGATGCTTTTTTTATGGTGATGGACGTAATTTTGCCAATTGGGATGTTTCTGATGGACATCCTTTTTTGTTCACAAACAAACTGAAAAATACAGTAATTCATTGATGCTGAAACAATTTACTGATAATGACGATTCCTGAGTTAACATTGAATCACAACATGAAACTATATTCAAATAATTTATGATAGTCCAGAAAACATTACTGAATTTAGGCTGTATTGATTCTAATAATCGAGGATTAAGGAACTTAGACATTGAATTATAAACAATCATTAATGAACAAATGAATGTAAAATGTTCTGAAACAGTGAACCTGTAGAACCACAATAGAGCAACATTCTTACCATAAAACAGGGCTTACATTTTTTCATTCATTTTCTATACCTGCTTATTCCCTAATTTGGGGTCACAGGGATCTGCTGGAATCTATCCCAACCGTCTCTGAAAGGGAAAAAGGCAGGAGGGGTACACCCTGGACAGGTCGCCAGGGCCATCACAGGGCCACACACACTTACACTTACGGGCAATTTAGAATCACCAATCAACCTATCGTACATGTTTTTGGACTGTGGAAGGAAACCGGAGTACTCGGAGTAAACACGCAAGCATTTACAGCATTTGGCAGCAACTTACATTTATCTTATTTATACAACTGAGCAATTGGTGGTTAAGGGCCTGGCATGGTGGCATGGTGGAACTGGAAATCGAACCCACAATCCTCAGATTGGTAGTCCAACACCTTAACCATGAGCCACCATTTCTCTGAGCAAGCACAGGGAGAACATGCAAACTCCTCACAGAAAGGCAGGGGAATCGAACCCGGGCCTTCTTGCTGTGAGGCAACCGTGCTAACCACTAAAAAAAATAAAATCTTCAAATCTTTGAATTTACTGAATTTGTACAATACTTTGTAGTTAAGCATGCACACCCAGAAACATTTTACTGCACACACACAAACACACACACACACATCTTGTTTTCGTTCCTGAGGTAAGGGAAATATTCACATATTAACTTACCTGCACATACATAATAAATTTTGCATTCCTAATACAGTTTAAAAACATGCTAAGCTTTATTTTTTGAGGTTTTAGACTTGATGAATAAAATATACACTGACAACACAAATTCAGTTTTAGATCTGTAATGAGCAAGCCAGTGGCAACACTGTCAAGAAAAAAAATACCCCCCGAGAGCACATGAGGATAAACCTCCATGCTATATTAATGTTATATTCAGTCTAAGACTCCAGTGGGAATCCACTCTCATTTAGGTAATTACAGAGAAAATGTGTGGAAGGGTACCAAATGTGCTTAAGCACAATATAGGTTTACTGTATGTAAACAGCAGGAGTGTGTAATCATGGCTGATATTTATAGAAAGTGCAAATTAGTTTCCATCGCAACAGGAATGGGAATTATATCAACAAAAAAAAATGCTTGGAGATAAAATCAAAGCCAGTATAAATGCACATGAAATATACTTTGTGTTTGTCACAATGTTGTTTCGGGTAAGTTTTTTTTCTACTGTACATCAAGCTGTTCTATTTCTTATCAAAAGCAGAATATAGATAAAGACTACTGTATATACTGAAAAGCAATGCTGTTAATGTAAACACACATAAAAACACACACATGCCAGGTTACTCGTCCCCTGTTTGTCGTTTTCCTGCTTACATCCTATATGAAAAAAACCCTTTAGTGTTGTAGAGTAACTTTACTATAGAACATGCAGTAAAATGTCCTGTGGTAAATACTGTAGTGTATTTAAACCTTACTATAGGAAATATATCGGTAAATTGTAATGGTGTAATAATTTGTTGTGGTAATTCTACTACACTTCTTATAGTAACTCTACTATAGTCAAATATACAAATGACTACATTAAGTACTTTAGTCAATTTTCTTCAACTATGTTACAAGGTTTGTGTGGGTGTGCCAACCCGAAGATTGTGGGTTCGATTCCCAGCTTCACCAAGCCACCACTGCTGAGCAAGGCCCTTAACCCCCTATTGCTCAGTTGCATAAATGAGATAAATGTAAGTCTCTCTGGATAAGGCCGTCTACCAAATGCTGTAAATGTAAAACCTTCACAGCACAGATCAGAGGTCAAAAAGTGGGTCGATTCAACACACAAAGTCCCTAAAATAAATAAAACCAATGTGTTAACATACCATTTATTTTTTATTGCTCATTTTTGTTGAAAATCTTGCATTGTTTAACTTTTGCTGAATCAGTGATCTGATATTGCTGTCCAATAGAAATGAAAATCTGACCTTTCACTCTAGAACACACTGTTAACAACATTCTTTCCCATTAAGCAACTTTATTTGTTTAAATATTGTTGATCAGTTTACTACAGTGCTTTCTATAGTTTGGCGTAAACATTAACAGAATGTAAATACTATAACAAAGTAAATCCTTTAGTAAATACTATAATATGATACAGTATAGCACAGCATTCTGGTTTATTCTAGTAACTACAGTATTTACTACAGTTTATCCATTCACTAGAGTTAATACTATAGTACACTGCAGTAAAATATAATAAACACTGCTTTATACAACACTCTACCACAATTTACTATATGTAACTGTAGAAAATACTAAAATATACTATGGTTATTTTTCAAGTGGGCATGCATACACACAGCTGCTTTTTTGGTGGTGTGTTTTCTCATCCTGGTCCAAGAGAACCCTGTCCAGAACCTAATCTAGTTTATTACTTCTGGATGTCTTCATGCAAGATGAAGGCTACAATAATAATCATAATACGAATTAATTTAATATGCCTTTAAAATCACTAAAGGTCACCCTACATCACGATAATAAGTGTACAATAATATTAATAACAATATCAATATACAACAAAGGAAGAACAGCAGCTACATAGATGAACAAACAATAATTTGAATTTGAGTGCGGACAATAATGTGCAGCACAGGAGAACTCCAGGCACAAAATTGCAAACCATTGGACAACTTCAATGCAGCAGAAACATTCTGTTTCTCATTAACTGTGGCAAAGCTATGTTTATACACTATTTGGATAAGCAGCGCACACAACTGAGCAACCTGAGCATCATGCCTCAGTGTTCACATTCTCCAGGAGTGACATGTTGGGACACATGCTTCTGGCCTCCATCTGATAAATCCTTAGAGAAGACGATTGCTATCATGCTTGTTCCTTGTGCGCTCACCAGGAAGGCATGACATAGCTCACATTTATACGCTGATCTCATCTTATCCAGAATTACACGGACAATTTCCTCTTTGTTTTGACAACTTCTATGGATATGGTTATGAACGTTTTTGTCCTGGTGTAGATATGGCATCTGGTAATCATGGTCGATATGAAAACGTGAACATGAGGTGCAGGAATTGAAGATTTTCTTCTGCAGAAACCTGTTTACTGTCTTTCATTCATTTGGGAGCTTGGAAATGAGTTCCTATTACAGCTTAATCTAATTATCCAATTTCTTGCGGTGGCATTTCTTGGAACTGTGCAATGGCAGAAACATACATTAGGCTTCCACCACATGCCTGTGTTATAAAACGCTTGTTGCTCACACTGAAGACACATTTTACTCACGCCAAGGGTGCTCAGAACAGTTTATGGAAAGTTGACATGGTGACCCTTGTTTATAATAAAAAACTTTAAAGCACATCTAGCTGCTTGCATATACAATAAAATTCCAATCTAACAAACGTGTTTTTTTAGTAAGCTTTTGTGTACAGTTTAATCTTAATCTAATTCTGTCTAATGACAGTATGTGCAATTTAACTGACAAATGATGTGTTTGTGTACAGTATGATCAGTCAAACATGTTTACTATGGATGTAAATTCATAGCCATGTTTATAGTGAGCCTTAACCCAGTCTTGTGTAGCCAGACCTTTAGACTGACGGGCTCTCTGTCTGAATTTATTACCCGGTTTTATTGGCCAATTGGCGGTCTGACTGACATGTAAATCAACCAAACACAATCGCTTTGTTTAGCATTTCGGGCATAAAAATGCTATGGGTCATTTACTTAAGAAAGACATGCAAATGAAGGAGTCTATCCCCGAAACTTCAAATAATAATAAAAAAATTGCAGAGTTTAATAAGCAGCATTATATCCCAAAAATCCTGTAAAATCCAAACAATCAAAATGACTGAAAGAGTTTTAAGTTCCATATGTTTTAGATGTTTAGCCAATAGTTCGTGACTGAGGCTGAAACTAGCTTAACCCCTAAGTTTAACACATATTTAACTGCCCGTTAGAGGTTCTATTAGGTTAGATGTTAAAAATGTGGCTGTGTATTGGCAAGTGCCTTGAACGATTTTGTTCCATGGAAACCAGGAGGACATGTGAGGTGATAAAAAATATGTTTTTTCATTGCAATTTCTATTTCTAGCCTTTAAAACCTGTTCATGACATAAAACACACCAAACTAAGGTTAAAATTGTGGTTATGTTTGCAGCCAGATTCAAATAGATCATTTGGTCTGGTTATTTTTACAGTTTTGTAAAGCACCATATGATTTTTTCTGCCTATGTTTTAGTTAACTGGATGAAAGCAGCCTGCAGCTGGATTTGTTCCATCCAAAATCCTGTTAGCACAAATTGCCACTGGGGCTCTGGCCAATTGACAGGAAGTTACATTTAAAGCCATTCTAACAATGTCTGATTATATTAATGTGTGATGTGGAACAGCATCAATGATATTGAAATCCCAAAGAAGTAGCAGATGGTGCTAAAAAATTTTGCGATAATTTTTTTTTGTAGTTTAAGACTGTAATTATTGTTGGCTAAAATATTTAAAAAGTTCATTTTAAAGTTAACGGTTAAAAAATATAATAAATGTACAATAAATCTAAACATTATATGTACAATATTAAACTAAAGTTTAATATGAGTCATTATTGAAATTATTCCTATTATTCAGTTATATTAATTGAATTTAGAAACGAAATTCGGAAAATGTAATATATAATGTTGTCCACTAGAGGCAGCAGAGGAAAATCAACAGGAAGCATGACTTGTATTGCAGCGGTCTAATCAAGGTCAATAACAAAAAAAGTGCGAGGGGTTAGCCCTGATGGTAATTTAAAACAAGCCAATTAGAGCTTATCCTCAAAACACATGCTTTTCAAAAAAATACAGAACTACATGCATACGTGTTTGTCCTGAACCCAAACAAAATACAATTTTCTATTATGGATGTTTAATTAAATGATAATATGACTAAAGGTGAAATAGTACGACTAAATGTTTTTTTGTTATTACATTCAGGCTTTCGACAGGTGTCCTTATCCAGAGCGACTTACATATAGTTCATTTATACAACTGAGCAATTTAATCCAGTTTAGGTCCTGGATCAGGGGGACGGGGGTGGCAAATTGGTGGTGCTGGGAATCGAACCCCGATCTTTCAATTAGCAGTCCAGCCACTGCACAACACTTCCCCTGATTAAGTCATTGTCCACTGTCCCTAAGTGTAATCCAGTGTTCTGTGTGAAATTCATTTATGAGCGGATTTGGTAGCATCAGTGCAAGTTAAGTGTTTAGAAGAAAAATAAGCTACTTCAATATTTAATTTCATTGTGTAAAGATGAGGGTGTACGTGTGTATAGTTGTTACAATAGTTGCGGTAAGTTGACTTTATTTATTCGCAAAACTGTCTATAAAAGACCACCTACATAAGCCACACTAATTTAGGACCACTGGGTTCACCTGTCATGTTTTCCAACATTTTCCCTTGCAGATTTGTGACTACCATTTTTGACCAGCTAACAGGGAAATTGGTGAATTTCTTTCACCTTTTCATGCCTGTTAAACTACCATGCTTATTGGTGGCATCGACTGAATTGATTAGAACACTGGCATGAGTATAGGGGGTGGTTATAATCGCATTGGTAGCCTTTTTTAGTATTCAGCTATTTACAGTTCTGCATTGTTAGTAATATAGGACTGTAATTAGTCGATAGTGATAATATATCATTACTGCTAGCTAAAATAATAAAAATGTTATTGCAATAAATGTACCATAAATTTGAGAATTAGAGTTTAATGTGGAATTATAATCAGTGTAATCATACAAATTACTGTAATGGATGTAATACTAAAGTTGTCCACTAAAGACAGTCAAATAGAAAACAATAAAAGACATCACAACCGTCCAATCACATGAGGCTAAAAAATAAAATAAAAACAATATTGATTCGCTTACAACAAAAACGGGAGGGTTTATAAGACAATTCTAAACAAGCCACTTTTCAGAAGTTTACGGACCTACTGTACATACACACCTATTTTGATTTGGTAATAAATGATTATGACCAATAAATATGACTATTATTGGAATAGTAATAATAAATAATTATTAATGGAAGTGGTGGCTTAGTGGTTAAGGTGTTGGCCTGATACCAGAAAGACTGGGGTTCGACTCCCAGCACCACCAAGCCACCACTGCTGGGCCCCTGAGCAAGGCCCTTAACCCCTGATTGCTCTGTAAGTGGCTCTGGATAAGGGCATCTGCCAAATGCTGTAAATGTATTAAGGGGAGGCTCCCCAGCGACCTCTATTGACCGGCCAACATTGATGCAGAGTGAAATACTTTGCGTTCTACTTTGTACTGTTTGAGTTTATATACATACATATACAATGAAATTTAGGGTTTTTGCTGAAGTAACTAGTAAATAAATACTTGAATCGTTTTTTTTATCGGATACTTTTTTACTCTTACTTAAGCAACTATTTAGATTGTTACTTTAACTCTTACTTAAGTAAATAAAAAGTACTTCTACTTTAACTTGAGTACAGATTGGGATACTCTACCTACCTCTGTATAGAAGTAACACTTAGAAACTGACAGGGACGTTTGAAAAGATTAGGTGTTGTGTCTCCTGTCCACACGGCGGCGCTGTTTCAGCTCCAGCGCCTCCACCAAAAAAAAACCTGTTTCAGTGCGGAACTTTTTCCGGTTGGAGACGTGGCTCTGTTTTTTTGTACCGCAGCAGGTCTGGACTGCAGGAGCTTCACCAGAAATAAACAAAGAGCGCCTTGTATTAATCAGCATTTTTATTGTGTTGTTTTGCCAAAGCGAGTAAATATCTTGGCGGTGGAATTAAGCGCCTGCAGACGGATTTAAAATGGTAGGTTGTAATTTAACTCTGGTTCTAAAGCGGAAGAGTTCCTGAATTAGCTAACCGGCTAACAGAGCAAGTTACTTACTTACTTACTGACAGCAGGAACTGCGCAACTCTCACCAACTCCGAGTCTGACAGCGCAGTTAAATTATTAATTCAATTGTAAATTAGCATTTTAGCACATTTCTACTTTAGCGTGTGTCTCAGAAATTACCCGGATGTCACAGCGAGCAAGGCGAATGGTAATGTAGCGTAACGTTAGCTTTTAGCTGACCAGCTAATGTCGGTCACTAAATAAAAAACAATAGCGCGTGTCAGGTTATGTACATAGTATTTATAAAGTTATTGTTTATTAACAATGTTATTTTACTGTGTATCAGTATAAAAGTTGTGACTTTTTGTTCGTACAGTTTGACAATGTAGCCTGTTTGGCTAGAAATCCGTTGCTAATGAATAATTAAGTTTAATGACACTTAAAGCTGAACTTTAGCTTTAATTAGCCAATTTGTTTTATTTATTTACTAAATCTTAAGCGAATTATTTACGTTTACCTGAAACAGTCATGGGTTTACTACAATTTGTCAACTATTACAAATATAGTGTGTTGGAAAATGTATTACACAATAATATTTAATAAAATAGATTATTTCCAGCTGAAACTGTCAGTTACGGAAAATTAATCAACACTGGATGTCATTTATTTATTTATTTATTAATTTATGGCACTTTGGCAGACACGTCTATCCAGAGCGACTTACATTTATCTTTTATACTACTGATCAACTGGGGGTAAAGGATCTTGCTCAGGGGTCCAACGGTGGTAACTTGGTGGTGCTGGGAATCAAACCCCCCTGATCTTCCAATTAGCAGTCCAACACCTTAACCACTGAGCTACCACTTCCCCTGGAGGCAATTTAGAGCAGTAAAATGTGCATTTTTATTTAATTGCTTACAGTGCGACAGTCTTCAAGAAATTAATATTATATTCAGAAAAAAAAATTTCACTAAATTTCCCTTTGTTAAATAAAATAGGTTCAATTGTGAGTGACACATACAGACGCTGCCCATCGTCCGGCTCGCAGCGATGTTTCTGTTCATAAATGCAGTTAGCGTAACTTGCGTATATTTAATGTTTTAGCATTTTAAATGGTTGTGCTTTAACAAATTAAACAGGAACTAAAACGTGATTGTTGATTGTATTTCATTGCCAAAAAAGTTATTTAACTTAACATTAACTTTAAAGTTAACGACAATGATGGGATATTCAGGCATAATTTAGTGAACAAGATTTCATACAAAATTGTAAATCTAAACCATTGTAGATCGGGCTGTCACGATTATTAAGTTTAGGTGATGATTTATTGTAAAAGGAATAATTGGGATTATGATGATTTATTGCCTGTTTTGGGGATTACAGTTTTTTAAAAACAATTGTACATTGAAGCAACTCAAAGCCTTTTATATTCGCTTTAATTTGTGCCTTATTAATGCTGTACTGTAGATATTTTATTGTAGATAAATAGTATTTAAGGAAATCCATATTCTCGTCACTGATGTTTCTGTTTAGCAACGTATTTCATAATAGCAACATAATTAGTTTAGCAGCGTAATACATTTTCCATGCAGACTTACAAATCGCGCTGCTTCACTCAATTTCTCTGGTTAAAAGTAGGGTGCTGCAAGTACTACAGCTCCCTCTTGTGGCTAATAAGTGTGCATTGTAATTGGGTTCAACAATTGGGTTAGGTCAAATAATTGCAATCATGCGATAATTTAATATATTTCAATTAACATATAATATCGTATAACATTTTGTTCAATGTTACTTCAGTTACTCTGTCCTTTTATGCTTTGTTTGCCTGTGTTAGTCTTTTGCGGGTGATTTATGCATCATTACTTTAACTTGCCTATGAGATATAAAGCAATAAACATGATATTTTGCAATACTTCAAATAAAAACAAACACAAAGCCAAAACAGTTTGAGATAACGGCTGTATGTGTCGGCGACAACTACAGGAGCAGAGGAGGAGGTCATTTGACACGCACAAGTTAGAATATCGATACACAGTTGTGAAAAACTATCACGACAGTTAGCTGTATCAGTATTTTTATACACAGCTCTAAAGTTAATCTGCAGTTAACTGAAACTAACTATCTGTCACAGGGTCAGGGTTTTTTTGGCACAGGAATCATGAAGCAGTTTTTCGTCATTGTGCAACAAAGCAGTTAATAAAGATAAGAACAAATCTTTATGACGTCAGGGCATTAGTACTGAAAGACTTAAGTACTGCTGCCCCAGTAGTATGTTTTGCTGACATATTTGTGTGTGTGTAACTGTTGTAATCCACTCTTAGGTGCTCTTGGCAGCTGCAGTATGCACCAAGTCAGGAAAAGCCATAGTGTCCCGGCAGTTTGTGGAGATGACCCGCACCCGAATCGAGGGTCTCCTGGCTGCCTTTCCTAAACTGATGAGCACCGGCAAGCAGCACACCTTCGTAGAGACAGACAGCGTGCGCTACGTCTACCAGCCGTTAGAGAAGCTCTACATGGTTCTTGTCACCACCAAAAACAGCAACATTCTGGAGGACTTGGAGACGCTTCGGCTGTTCTCTCGTGTGGTACGAAATGATTTCTGACATTACATTTTACTGTATGGTATTGCAGCGATTATATACGCGTCTGTTATCGTTTCAGATCCCTGAGTACTGCCGTGTTCTGGAGGAGAGCGAGATCTCCGAACACTGCTTCGACCTCATATTCGCTTTTGATGAGATTGTTGCTTTGGGCTACAGGGAGAATGTTAACCTGGCCCAGATCCGAACCTTCACTGAAATGGACTCGCACGAGGAGAAGGTCTTCCGTGCTGTCAGAGAGGTGAGGTGGCTCTGTTTATTAGGTGTGAAATGATGCTCGATTAGTGAGCCTTTACATTACAGTCTCTTAAACAAAACTAAACATCTTTTAACGATCATTAGTGCTAAACAGTTTAGTTTTTTTTTTTAGTTAGAAATATATTTGACAACCGACCCATCGCAGACTGCAAACTTATCCCTAGTATTCTGCTTACCTAGTGTACCGATATGAGCCGCATATGTTAATGATTTTTTTTCATTCTTCTCACACCAGACCCAAGAACGAGAAGCAAACGCAGAATCGAGGCGGAAGGCCAAAGAGCTGCAGCAGGCGAGACGGGACGCAGAGCGCGCCGGCAAAAAGGCACCGGGTTTCGGAGGATTTGGAAGTTCAGGAATGAGCAGCCCAGCAACCATCATCACAGACTCCATGATTGAACCTGAGAAACCTAAACCAGCTCCTGTATCAGTAAGGTATGTGTGCTGCATAGTTACATGCAAAGGAGTTGACTAAATTGCTGTTCTTTCAAGCAAACTGAATGTAAGGTTGTCATCTCCAGGCCAAGCGGTCCTAGTAAAGCACTGAAGCTGGGTGCCAAAGGAAAGGAGATTGATAACTTCGTAGACAAACTCAAGTCAGAAGGTGAAAATGTCGTCTTACCTAGTGCAGGAAAGAAAGCTTCAGAAATATCCAAAGTGCTTCAGCCCCCTGTGAACATGGAAAAGTATGTTTTATTAATATACATATATTAATATTATTAATATAATTATACCACATTATTTTTAAACATAGAGTAACATTTTCAGAGAGTAGTTTGTGGCTCACGTAATACTATTGTACCTTAGAGTACACCTGAGAATTGAGGAGAAGATATCGCTGACCTGTGGACGGGATGGTGGGCTGCAGAACATGGAGATTTTGGGTATGATCACACTAAAAGTGTCAGATGACACATACGGCCGCATCCGTTTGCAAATCAACAACAACGACAAGAAAGGAGTGCAGCTGCAGGTAATCATGCATTCTGGTATGCATTAAAGTGTTATATGCAATGTATTAGACTATTAAAGGATCTGTGTGCAAATCTACATTCGGGCTGTGTATTGGCAAGGGCCTCCTGGTCCATGGGTCACAATACAATACATCACAATATATTGCAATACGATACATATTGCAATACTTTAAAAATACAAAAAAATAAAAGAAGTAGCTACAAATAAAATAAATACAAAGTTTTATGTTGCTTCTGAGACAATGGCCGTATGCTTCACTACAGGAGCGGAGGAGGAAGTCATTTGACACTCACTGAGGGTTTTAATCAAATATTAAAGTAAATTGGATTAAAAGCTATTTACATATGTATTAATACTAAAGGGTTAGAATATCGATATATTAACGTGACAAAATATTGCAATAGTCAGCTGCATCTTTCCTTTTTCACAGCCCTAATATCAAATTATATTGGAATGACCTTTTTTATTTATTTTTCTTTTTTATCTTTATTTCTCAGACTCATCCTAATGTTGATAAGAAGCTGTTCACTGCAGAGTCTCTGATTGGACTGAAAAACCCAGAGAAGTCTTTTCCTCTAAACAGCGACGTGGGTGTGCTGAAGTGGAGGCTACAGACCAGTGACGAGTCCCTCATCCCATTAACCAGTGTGTTCCTCTTAAACTAATACATGCTTACATTTCAGTCCATACTTACCTTTTATTAATGTTGTTTTATTAATTTTGTCTGCAGTAAACTGCTGGCCCTCCGAGAGTGGCAGCAACTGCGATGTCAACATTGAGTATGAGCTCCAGGATGAGGGCCTTGAACTGAACGATGTGATCATGACCATCCCAGTGCCGTAAGTTTCTGTTAAAACACATCCAGCAAAAAACTCTCAGAAAGTGGAATTGTGATGATTGTTTGTGCAAACCAAGGACAAAATAATCATATTGCAATTTTTTATGAATATTGCAGGTGCAATTTTCGCAATTGTTTTTGCTTTTTCAAACATTCTACATTGTGAATGTATTCAGTGCACGAGAATTGTATTTCACAATAAAATATGAACTGCTTAAAAAACCCTAAATTTCATTGATAACAACAAATAAACGTAACTTAGTCTAAATTGTTTATATGTACAGACAACATAACAAATGAATGTGCTAGTTTTTCTATTTGAACATATTTCTCCACCCAATCATGAATGCTCATGCTTTTTTTTTTTTTTTTTTAATCCTGCAGGTCAGGAGTAGGTGCCCCTGTTGTTGGAGATCTTGATGGCGAGTATCGCCATGACAGCAGAAAAAACATTTTAGAATGGTGTCTGCCTGTCATTGATGAAAACAACAGAAGTGGAAGTTTGGAGTTCAGCATAGCCGGAAGGCCAAACGACTTCTTCCCAGTGAACGTCTCATTTGTGTCTAAACGCAACTATTCTGACATTCAGGTGAGCTGTAAAGTTTATGATGCTAATCTGATCATATTTATATTCTAAAAAATAATAATAAATACATTTTTCTGGTAATCTAGGTGGCCAAAGTGACCCAGGTAGACGGCGACAGCCCTGTGAAGTTCTCCACAGAGACTTCCTTCGTTGTCGACAAGTACGAGATACTCTAATGACTTTCAAATGAAATTTTTCTAGCCTGCCTGCCCACCACCTGTGTAACCGTTTGGACTCCAGTGTCTCCAAATCTCTCCCAGGGGCTTTGCAGCATTTGTGTATTTGTTTGTATGGCAGAGGAAGTTATATATGTTTATATAAAATGAATCTGAGAGGTAAGCGACCCACATAACCCACCTAACCTAAATACGACTGGACAGCGATCATCATCACCACCACCACCTCGTCTCATCTTACAGAATAACCAGAATCAGGACCTGTCAGTCTTCATGCCTCCTAAAATAAATTATCTGAGGGACTTGAGAGTTGCCTAAGTTTGATATATTTTCTATATTGCAACTTTACAGTCACGCATTCTTATATATTAAATTGTATAAAAAAAACGCTTTTCCGTAATTAATGAACCAAGAACAGGAAGTTTTTTTTTTGTTGTTTTTTAAATCACAAACTGATATCGTCTCTGTGTAAAATTAGTTTTCACTGTGTTCTCTTTTTTTGACAAACATTAGTATTTGAATTAGCAATGCATTCACTGCTTATTTAGGACAAATTGATATTTTTCACTTTTTTCTTTCTTTCTGCACCACTCAAGTTCTGTAAATTTGCAGTGATTTCTGTGAGGACAGAAATCCAACCCAATTTAAAAGCTTTTTTCTTTGCTGATGGCTGCTACTGGTTAAAGAGTTATAACACTGACACGGTAATGGAGGGTGTAAGAGAAGCCCGAGTTATTCCATCGTTTAACCAGTCATTTATAATCGGAAAACTAAGACTTTCTAGCTGCTGAACTGACTTGCACTGACCTGCAATATGTTCACTGTTTGCTCTTAATTAGCTTTGTGCACATCTGGATTTAAGTAAAGTCTGATTAAAGCCTCACAAATGAAAGATTCTTTGCAAATTCAAGTGCTCATTTACATGGTAAGAAATTTCAATCTAAGCACTTAAATCATACATTATTACTAGACACAGACATCTACAATAATTTAATTATGTTGTGTGCAGTTTACAAAACAGTAGATGTCCTCTTATGTATTGATTTTCATAAATGGTAAATATTTTCTCATCTGTATCATTTTTTTGTATCTTCCCCCCCAAAAAAACAACTTGTCTGATTATACTTTCTGTGGGGGTTTATTTTAATATCCAATGAAGAGATATAAATGATAACATTCCAGCTACAATAACTTGTTTTGATATTAAAGCATATTGCTTGAATATGAACATACCGTGTGTTTCATGAGGTTATATATATATATATATATATATATATATATCTATATATATATATATATATATATATATATATATATATATATATATATATATATAATGATAACCAAACAGCTCACTAAGAAAATACTTATCATTAAATTATATAAAACCTAAACTACAACATATGCACATTTTTTAGAAAGTTTAGTTTTAATGTGTTTTACCTGATCATTTATTAATCAGGGTGCTATTAATATTTAAAAGCAAAACTTGACTAATATCATTAAACAGTCTTATATTTATAAACGTGTAATATATTTACAAATTTATTGTGCTTTTAGTGCTAATTTTTTTTAAAAAGCACCATTTTTAACTTATATAAAAATAGAAAATTTTGTTTTTCTCCCATTTATAATGTTTGTAGGGGCAGCTTAAAAAAAAAGATGTACAAAACGTCATTTCTTAAAAATACAGTTTGAACAAACCCTTAAATTGAAAAAGATAATAAAAATATCATGAAGCTTTTATAACAAATACATAATAAGTACTTGTTTAAGATATTTAGAGTCTATCCCAGCCGTCTCTGAAAGGGTGAAAGGCAGGAGGGGTACACCCTGGACAAATCACCAGTCCATCACAGGGCCACACTCACACACTCGCTCCTATGGGCAATTTAGAATCACCAATTAACCTAACATACATGTTTTTGGACTGTTGGAACCCGGAGTTACCCTTGCAAGCACGGGGGGGAACAAACTCCACACAGAAAGGCCCCTGGCCAGGAATTGAACCCAAGGTCTTATTGCTGTGAGGCAACAGTGCCAACCACTAAGCCACCATGTTACCCTACAGTGTTTACACGAAACTTAATGTACAGATAATCGGATTTTTTTTACATGACCTAGATTACTAATTAATGCTATAAACAATATTTAATCATTAAAAACAATGTTATAAATGAATGAGTGAATGAATAACACATCTTTAAATGTATTTCTCTTATAAATTATATGATTGAGAAATTCTTTATACTTTGCTAGGGTGTGGTGGAACCCACAGACCACCATTATTAAAGTTAACTTAAATAAAGATAGAAATAAACTTTTAGCAGAGTTAAAACTAACAAAGCGACAGATAAAATAAGCGAAAGGTAAAAACACGGCACTGCTTTTTATAGACTGGGACGTTGTAGCTTTAAGGCGCGTAACGACGCGTCCACTTCCGGGTTGTAACTGAACTTTGCAGTGTTTCTAAACGGTTTTACAGATTTTATTATTATTTTTACAGAAAGAAGAGACTTTAGAATGATTTGCGTTTTACTTGTTGCGGGTCATGGTACTCTTT
Organism: Bagarius yarrelli; assembly: GCA_005784505.1. Taxonomy (NCBI): domain Eukaryota; kingdom Metazoa; phylum Chordata; class Actinopteri; order Siluriformes; family Sisoridae; genus Bagarius; species Bagarius yarrelli. The sequence goes on from VCAZ01000016.1 coordinate 6,870,932, forward strand.
TAGAGACACAGATTAAGGTACAGAATCTTTATCGTATCACTATTTAATCTTTCTGCTCAGGTTTAGTAGTTAACCGAAATCTGACACGCATGAACGGAATTTTTCTGTATTTCCACTCACATTCCTCCATCTCCCATCCGCGGTGGATGGAGTTTAGGGAATTGTGCATTTTTCTTAAAAAAAAAAAAAATCCTAATATATACAAACCTCGTCTGAAAATACACTTGTGAAAAATTATTCCAGAAGCTTTACATTTTTTGTGCTTTAAATTTTTCATTCATTCATTCATTTATTCATTCATACATTTATTTATTTTTTTCTTAAAAAAAAAACCCAAAAAACAAAAAAAAAAAAAACTAAATATATATACAAAAATGTTCTGAACATACACTGGTAAAGAAATCTCCAAGAAGCCTCACGCTTTTTCTGCTTTGAATTGTCTGTCATTCATTAATTTATTCATTCATTCATGCATTTTTTTTTTAGAAAATTGCTAAATATATACAAACATTGTCTGAACATACACTTGTAACAAAAAATCTCCAAGAAGCCTCAAACTTTTTGTGGTCTGAATTTTCATTCATTCATTCATTCATTCATGCATGCATTTTTCTAAAAAGATAAATAAATATCTTACATATATACAAACATCCTCTGAACATACATTCATGAAAAACACTTTTTGTGCTCAGAATTTTTTAATCATTCATTCATTCATTTTTTTCTAAAATAAAAAGCCTAAATATATAAAAACATTATCCGAACATACACTTGTAAAAAAAGCCTCAAACATTTTGTGGTCTAAATTTCCATTCATTCATTTATCTATTCATTCATTCATTCATTTTTTTCTAGAAAATTCCTAAATATATACAAACATCATCTGAACATACACTTCTAAGCAAAATGTCCAAGAAGCCTCACACTTTTTGTGCTTTGAATTCTCATTCATTCATTTATTCATGTGGAAGTGGTAGTGCAGTGGTTAAGGTGTTGGACTGCTAATCGGAAGATCAGGGTTCCATTCCCAGCGAGACCCCATATTGCTCAGTTGTATAAAGGAGATGAATGTAAATTGCTCTGGATAAGGACGTCTGCCAAATGCCGTAAATGTAATTCATTCATTCATTCATTCAGTCTTCAGTAACTGTTTTAAGCTGCAAAGGTTGTTAGTGGATCTGCCTTGGAAACACAGGGTATGATGCAGGAATACACCAGTCTGCTACAGAGTATGTTTTGTTGGGAACCTAAAATTTACAACATGAATAACGTTGGATACTCATCACAGACTCTGACCCCGAGCTTAAAAATCAAACCAACAATCTTAAAACTGTCAGGAGGCAATGTTAGTATTAAGCCATTCCAGGTCGGTGGAAGTGTTTTGTGTGTTGGCAAGGGCCTCATTTACAGCATTTGGCAGATGTCCTCATCCAGAGCGACTTACATTTCTGAGTAATTGGGGGTCCAGAGGTGTCATCTTAGTGGTGCTGGGAATTAGCAGTCCAACACCTTAACCACTAAGCCACCACTTCTAGTGGAAAACGTCACGATACATGGTCACTAGTGGTGCAACGGATCACAAAACTCACGGTTCGGATCATATCATGATTTTTGAGTCACGGATCAGATCATTTTTTGGATTGTCAAAAAAGGGTAAAAGACAAATATAATAAAAATGTAGAATTTTTGCCATATCCGGCAGTAAAATTGTCTTTTATTCTGCAATCTTTAAAATAAAAATATATATCCGCAAGTTAAAAAAATAGCAATTAATCTGCTGGCCTGCAGTTTAATCAAGGTATATTGAAATCACGATATATTGAAATACAATACATATTGCAATGATAGTATTAAGCTATTGCAGGACTGTAGATTGTTAAAAGTGTTTTGTGTCCATGCAACCAAGGGTTGTGTATTGACAAGGTCTCACTATACAATGCATATTACGATACATGGGTCGATACAATATATCATGATATATTGAAATACAATACATATTGAAATACATTTAAAAATGTAAAACAAATAGCTAAAAATACAACAAATACAGCAATACGCTATTCATTTTTCTGCCATGCTTGCATTGAGAGACAACTACAGGAGTGAATGAGGAAGTTGTTTCACATGTAATTAATTTTAATTAATTATTACCATAAATGTAAATCAGTTTAAAATGTCATTTAAATGTGTTGATATTTGAGTTCGAATATTGATACACTGTCGTGAAAAAAATCACGATAGTTAGCGGTATCAATATTCTGGTTCTCCGAAGTTATTTTTTTTTTCCACAGTCCAAAAACATGTGATTAGTGATTGCTTATATGAGTGAGTATAAACGTGTGTAGTTCTTTTGTCTGTATGTGGCTCTGTGATGGACTTGCAACATTTCCAGGTTGTACCTCTGCCTTTTCACCCAATGACAGCTGAGTTAGACTCCAGCAGATCCCCGTGACCCTAATTAGGCTTAAGCGGGGATAGACAATAGATGGATAAGCTAATCCCCACATCCAGGCTTCAACATATAGTGGAAAGCAGAGGATGTTAAAAATATAGATGTAATGAACCAGTGTCCTAATAATGTTGTCCATGTAATGTATAATTAGCTTTGTGGTCATGTTTTGCTGGTTAATATATAAAAACACCCCGGATCGCATGTCTACAGTTTTTTTGACACAGTCCCTCTGCCATACAAACTAACGAACTTTACTTGTACCAGTAATGTGCTAAATGGGGGGATAAATCAATGATCCTGTTTACTCTTTTGTCTCTTTATGACAGAATGATATCACGGGCTTGTACGCACATTTAGCCGGGGTGCCAAAAGCATTGCTACCTGGTGTTGGGGGAAAGAAAATTCTAGATTTCTGGTGGGAAACGGTCAATACGTAAGTCGCCTTGTATTGTATTTGTTGTTTTATGTTTTCGCTAGTCCATTCTAACGTGTCTTATCTTTTGCAGACGGCAACTTTTCAGTGAGGTCTATTTAGTCACAAATGCAGATAAGTGAGTACAATCTAGTTTACATTTTCTGTAATATTAGAGTAGATTT